>JABSSZ010000424.1:0-31673 GCA_013755755.1 Fusarium sp. NRRL 25184 | reverse complement strand
TCTCTATATATATCCATCTCTTCTTTATCTGGTCAGATCAGAATCAACATCAATCCTCAATCGACGCTTGCGGACGGCGCGTGACGTGATGCGATGTGAGGTGTGATATGCATTACAGCACCGACTAACAAGCGACCTACCATCACGCGCTTGGCTTGGCTGCACTCAAATGGAACAAGAGAAGACTAGATATTTCGAGAAATTTTGCCTATTCAGTCCTACTGTTGACACACCAAAGTCAGTTCGCGATAAGCGTCAATGAGAACAAGCCCCTGAAACTCTGCTGCCTTTGAAACGTCATTGTATTCGTAGTTAGTTCTGGACGCAAAGTATAGTAAGACGAGCCTATTACGAGTTCGTGAGAATGTTTTTCTCTTATATGGATGGACTCGTGGTAATTTGCTTGCGCGGCACCGATGGTCGGAACTTATTGCCTGTTGCTCGAGTCAGCCTGGCTCCGTTAACAGAGCCGAGCATGGTTCACCGGTTTCGATCTGTTAGCCAGGTACGATATGACGACGCCTGGCGGCATCATGTCGTACATGGCGTACGACTCTGGCTTTTCCCCTCAATCCTTCATTGAGCCAAAATGTGCACGGCATTGTAAAGGCTAATAAGGGAGAAATAGCTCTAACTAGGTATGTGGGTAAGTGAGATGAGACAATAGTTTATATATCCGAAGCTACCGGTTCCAATACTTGCAGGACCTTTGTTGAATCTGACAGCGGCCGAGTCTTCCGATCCAATCTAATCTGACGGACGTCGCATTTCACGGGCATCCGACCGGACCCTAATCGCCTTCAGCCGCCGGAAGCCAAAGCCACCGACCTCCGACTTATCACCATTCGAGCCGCGTCTTGTCCGAAATCCGCTGTGGACAAGCACAACTCACTGATTCGGTCTTTTGTTCCTGATCCCAGCAGCAAAAGAGGATCGATCCTGAGACGGTGGAGTATCCGTTAGTTGTGATCCATCCAGGTGAAAAGGCGAGACACCGAGCGAGATACGGGGTCGGGTCCCCGTTTCTTTTTGCAGTGACCGAGTGCGACTTGGGAAAACTTGGCATTCGGGATCCTGCAGATGAACCTGACAATTTGAATGCCTGTTTGTCATTTGGTTGCTCTCACTGGGTGAAATGCCTGTTTGCCCAGAGATGAGAATACTCCAAGTCTTGGTATTGAGATATACGTTCATGACTTGACATTCACATTCACATTCAGCAGTGTACATTGAATAGTAGAGTAACAGTAAAAAGATTGTTTGATTCATGGAGACGCCAAATGTCCCTGTATAACCGTCGCTAATGCCAGATAATTATGGTATAATAAACTCCCCCATTTTGATTATTTGTCCTGGTCACCGTTGATCCTCTTTATGTTTTGAGGTATATCGAGGCGCCATTATCCCATACACATTTTAGTGGGAAGACTTCTCAGTCTTGATAGACTCGTTTGAGGAAATAGAGTCGGTAGAATTTTGGCGAGAAGCCTTGGTGCGCTCGCTGAAGGATGGTTAGTACTTTGCTTGAGGCTGAAGTCAAAGTGAGAGAGTATAACATACTAGTGAGCGCGGTCCTGAAGGACACATTGGTAACGGGCATTGCCAGTCTTGAAGGTGAACTTGATGCCCCTGTTCTCACCAAAGTGGGAAGGGGTCTGGGGAGTGACGGAGTCAGACATTGTGATTATGGTGGTGGATTTAGTTTTGTTTGTGTGTAAGTGAAGGAGATGGACAGTGGAAGAGTGTGAGATAGAGATAGAGAAGAGTAAAGTTTGGCTTAGAGAAAGAGGCCGAGGTGCCCTAATATACCTTTCGCGATTGAAGATACGTATCTCGTCATCTCCACGATGTGCCTTGCCCGTTGAGATGCTGATGCTCCACGAAACTAAACAAAGTGAGCCATTTTCTTTCTTACAGTACTTCCTAGGACCAGGACCAAACAACAACACCCTCACTGAGGCTTTGCCCCACGATGTGAAGCCAACTAGAGGGTGCACACACCAACTTCTGACGATAACTAACTAGTGTACCCCTGTTTCCGTCTTCTCCGTGCATGCTCCAGAGAATGGGGGTCTCCAAGGCCCGTGTAACCGCAACAGTTGATGATTCTGAAGCTATTGCCACTTCCATGTCTTGCACCGACACCGGCTCTTTTTTCACTCATCTCTAGTCACGTAATCTGATCCTGCAACTATTCCCATTCTCAGATCCCATAAAAGAACCACAATAAAATACACCGACCGGCTAAGACGGGAAAAAGAGAGACGTCCTTCTAGAAGACCCAACTGCAGATTTCTAGGGTTTCCTATCCTGTTCATCGAACCAATCAACGACCCCGGTTTCTCGCCTCACCCCAAGATTTCAGAAAGAAAAAAGCCGCGGGATGACCTTGTCGATCGGAGCTCGCTCCAATGGGATAATTTACTCGCGCTTCAATTGGGCGCTTTGCTTTGCGGCAGCGGATATCCTCGCACTCCGTGCTAACCGGGCCTCCCCCTGATTTACTTTACTGCACTCTTGACTACACTACTGTACTTGTCCCCGAATAGGTAGTTGGCTATCATGAGAATTTTCTAGTCTTTTTTTTATGCTTTTTGTACACGGAAAGATAAGGTTTTTGCGGCGCTATGTCAGATCGATTTGTCTAAACTGGAGGCTATTCCTGATATCGGCTTTACCGCTGGTAGGACGGGTTGAACAAGAGGCTCTGCCAAGATAATGTCTTGAATGTGTCTCATATCTTTTGCAACAAGACAAAGATAGCATTACAAAAAAGACGGTGTTTGCTAATCAGTTAGCATGTACAGTTACGTATACTGTACACGATAGTTGTCACTTGACTGAAGATCAAAGTATTCAAGGCTACAATGGATCCTGTACCCCAGTCTCTGAACGCCTCGTTACCGGTACGTGGTCACGAGTTACATCATTCCAAGTTTCATGATACTTTGCTGTCGTTGAGACTGAGAGCAGTCCCCAACAACGCCAGTCGTGGAGGACAGCGCTAGTTCTTCGAATCCCCCGCACTCAACTCCACGATGCCCTCCAGGCTGATTGGGGGTACAAGAGGCCCACAGTCTAGTTTGTCCTCACCGCATGTCACTAACAACACGGCAGAAGCTTGCCTGATGGAGCTTTGGCAGGTTTCATGGGTGAATTGGCGGTTGATTTTAACTACATATCTGCGTCTGAGAGTAACCGCCTCTGCCGCTTCAGATTGTGCATCGCGGGGTGAAACGTAATAGTGTATGTTGTATATGAATTCTAGAACCATGAATCGGGTCACGAAGATGTAAGAAAACGATGCCAAGTGTCACTTCGGTTGTATCTTGACTTGATAGAGCTGGTGTTATAGACGCAATTACCAGAAACCCGGCTGGCAGAGTGTCACGCATACACATGCATGGTATAATTGTCGCCCGCACATCTTTTTCTCCTGCATTATTTCCTCTTCTCTCTTTGATTCCTCGTGGCTGGTTCCAGACTTTCTGCAAATTGCTTATTGAATACCACATTCAGCTCTTGATATGCCACACCGTAGCAATTGATTCATTGATTTGATCCTTAGTTGTCATTTCCGTTCCGCCGGGCTGACTGTAGCCAGTGAGACTCACGGCAATGGCCTGATGGTCTCAAAAATCGACCTGGAATATGCAGAACCACAGCTGCCATGCATCAGCTCATTGGCCGTGTCTTGTCTGACATGCGACACGCGAAATAGTGGCGTCTCTTTCGAGGCTGCTGCATCGGGACCGAATCCGATACCGACCGCAGAGTCAAAAAGAAAAAAGGCACGCGATCATCTGCTGTCCATCATATCCATGAGTTGTTGCTCTTCATCAAGCTCGGCAGTATCATTCCCACCTCCCACGCCCCTCCTCTGCAGCTCGATGTCTATCGACTTTCGTGTTGGCATGCCCACGCTTAGATCCGGCATATCTTCTTTGATCTTGCCAAGGTAGTTTTCCACGCTTCGCATTCCGACAACAAGGAACCCGAGCTCTTCTCGGTCGACATCGAAAACCTCCCACCATTCACACTCTGGCATCTTGGCACCAACATCACGAGCCGCGTTGTATATAGCAGCTGTAGCTAGCGCATGGGGCTGGTGAGTAAGATACAGCATCTGAGGTGAGAGGAGAGCTGCATTCAGGTATTGAATAGTACGTAGAGAGATGATAGATTTAGGCTGCGCAAGAAAATCGAGCGTCTGAAGGTAAGTAATTGAAAGTGGATGAGGAAGCGAGACGTGTGTATCGAAGGAGAGGGTGTAAAGAATGCGAGCTTCAATGGCAAGGATGCGAGTCTGAAAGGCATGGTAGTCTGCTTCAGGTACATAGTACGACCTTGGGTCATTCTTTGGACTTTCCGGGGTCCGTAAGAATAAAGAGCTCTCTGATAAGAGGTAGGCATAAACATTTGATATGTCGCGTGATGACCGGGGTTGAGGTCCCATCTTGGCGACTAGATAGAGAGCAGCAGCAGATGTGTCCTATGAGCACAAGTCAAGTCAGTATGGTCAGACAAAGCGGAGAGATTTATTCGGGGTTTAGTTTTACACTGAATTCATTGGCCATTGGAGAGTCGACAAGCCAATACCGCGCTAGAATGATGTTTGCTTGCGCAGTGACGGACTGAGGAAGCTCTAGGAGCTGACCAGCAGCTTGTGTCAGGCATTGTGAAGTGATAAAGATTGTATCTTGGAGATCCCTGGGCAGAGATGAGAATGAAGATTTGTGGTAGATCTGAGATGTCGTTGCCAGGGGATTCAAAAGGTGCGCCATGTTGGATATATCAGATATCAAAAGACAAACGTGATGGTGTTGATGATGGAAGTCTTCGGTTGAAGTTGAGCAAGGCTGAGAAGCTCTACTTGCATGTGGAGACTCGCCTGGACAAATCAGCGGGCCACTTACGCTGTGGAACAGCCAAAGATCCCTGCATTTATTTACATCACTCATGATAACCTCCAATAAATTGTGGTTTTGAGTTTATCTAGAGGAACTCTGCTAGTAATTAAAATTTGGTTTCAACGGTTGCATTCAAGACTATTTCTCTCTCATAAAACAGATATTCAGGCCGTTATGTATAGAAGAGCCGAACACAAGAGACCCCAAGCCATCATGACTACTATTCTTAAGTCTCATGAAGAAGCTTTGAGATAGGAAATGATGGAAGGACCAGTTTTCAAAAAACGAGCTCTGCCAACTCACCATATGAATATTTTCCAACTATATTCAACTTCCCGTTTAAAGGCACAAAGCTACACCTTGTGTCGCGTGCCAACTCATCTGAGATGGAGATGGACATAATAATAACCAGTAAAGCACAGAAAAGCTTTGCCACAAGACAGCCACTATATCACAGCAACATATAGAAATAGGGACGCCGATTTATCAGTTCTTTGGTCAGACAGAATATTCTATCATATACAGCAATCTTGATCATATCATGATGCCTCATATTGATTGGGTGACTTGCTCAGGCACATGCACAAGCAACTCACGCGGGGAACCTGCATTTTGACAGGCTGCGGTACGTACCGAGCTGAGCTGAGCTTGAGCCGCTGTGGAGCTTCACTTCAGCGGGTTCCAAGTCAACAACACATCATCACCACCTCGAGACATCAGACGACGATATCGGAGTTTGGTTATAGTACAAGACACAACAAACTGACCGCCCTCTGCTCATTATACACCACTTCAATAGTCTAGGCGCCTTCACAATGACCGCCTCAATCCCTCCATCACCCGGCGAAGAAACACCAGCCTTCGACCTCAACCTCCAACACGGCCATAAAGATCTCGTCCAAGCCGTCGCATTCAACACCTACGGCGATCGCTGCGCAACTGGCTCAGTAGATGGCAAGATCCGCGTCTTTAACCGTCACAAGGATGGCACATGGCGCCTTTGCGATACGTGGACTGCACATGGCGGCGAGATTATAGAGGTAACCCAGCCCCCTTTCACTACCTAATAAACCCCCGTTGTCTCGTAGTATTCTTGCCTCCTGTGTCATTCTGTCGCACACGCGCGCTGACGTTATTCCCTCACTTTCGTAGATTCAATGGCTCCCGGCGACTGTTTATCCTAATTTGATCGCTTCCCTCGGTATTGAAGGGTGGTTCCGGTTATGGGCCGAGGATCCCTCTGCTGCGCCTGGTCGACGATTTTGTACTGGACGAGCTGGTAATGGAAAACCGGCGTTTGATACACGATCGAACAAAGCCCCCTACCGATCATTTTCAATGAAGCATAATGAGGAGACGAGGCATACATATCTTGCGCTCCTGGCGACAGACGGACGTTTAACAGTTTACGAAAACGATCAGCCCGAGAACCTCTCAGAATATGCATCTATCGACGAATTCAGTGTCGCTCCAAAACCAAATCGAGGAGAAGAACTCGCCTTTCGTGTGCGCTTCGACCCTAACCCAGAACCATGTTATACAGCTCTGCGCGCAGGCGTACCCTCGGATTCCTTAGGTCTCGTGGTGGCTGCAATGGACACCGTCAAGGTATATCGATCGCGGGATATTGTTGCGACTTCTATCGGTGTTCAGCAGACCCAGAAGGAGTTCTATCTTGCAGTTGAATTAACGGGTCATCGGGGTCTGGTACGGGATGTCGCATGGGCTGCAGGCAATATTAGAGGTTACGATGTTATTGCGACAGCATGTCAGGATGGTTATGCGCGCGTTTTCCGAATCAAGACACCCTATTCCGAAGATGATGGCAAGTCGTGGTCTGCAGCCGATCTCCTTCGGTCAGCACCACACATGTCAACAAGAGACTCGACACCACAAGCAAGAACAAACGGAACTGCGACACCAACGGAGAAACAAGCTCCCACGCCCCAGCTGCAGCCATCCCACAGTTACCACCAACATCAGCACCATACCTCCGGACTCAGCGCCAGTCTTGCAAAGTCAGGCTCTCACAATGATCGGCAATGGTCGGGGCAACCGGGCCAGGTTAAGCACAATTTCCAAGAGATATCCAAGCTGGACAATCACCGTACCCCTGTGTGGCGTGTGGGCTTCGATGACGATGGTCACATATTGGGCAGCACAGGTGACGACGGGCGCCTGTTGTGTTATCGTCAGACCCCGAATGGGGCATGGGCCAAGAGCTCTGAATTGGCAGTACAGAAAGCGCGAATGGCTACTCCATGAAGTCATCGCCTCTGAGAGCGGCTAGACTCAGCTCGCAGTGTCAAGACAGACAACGTTACAAATATTCAGCCGCTGTGCTTTGCCCAGGCAGCCCGCTAGCTTTCCATCTTTTGGAACATACCCCCCTGTCTGCGCTACATGACGTTCCACCGAAGTCGAGACAAGATATCTAACGATCTTGTCAGACGAAGCATTGCGTGGCCACAAAGGGCAAAAGACGCCGGTGGCACGCCAGCATTGGGCAGGATATCTGAAACGATGTGCCCCGAGGTCATTTGGGTGAAGTCAGAGAACACCAGGCCCCTGGTATTGTGGACAGTCCGCATCAAGCATACATGTCATGAGTTATCGTTCAGCACGAAGGACCTAAGAGGACAACACACTGAGCCAGTCGCAAACTGATTTGACAACTGATAGACACGAAGGCTGGCATACAGCGACCCACTAAATAGGCCTCAAGAATGAATATCAAAGAAATTATGAAAGTGTTCAGGGACTTAGCAAATGTTCTGATACTTGCGTTATATAGCCAGCACTCGTCGTGATGCCGCTTTAGACTACATACCCAAGGTCACATTACATAAATTACTGAAATACCTAAATGTCACATTATATAGCCAAGATAGAATTCACATAGTTGATTGGAGATTTGATATTATTCAAAAAATTGTATTTCCGAGTAGTCATACTATCTGATGAACCAAGTGGTGGTTGTGCAACTCGCTGATTTCATGTTTAACCATTCTCTTTTGGTATTGTTCAAAGCCGTCAAAAGCTAAGTAGTCTCAAAACACAAAGAAACCCCCCAACGCCATTCATGAGTCGAATTTATGATTTCGTGTTAAAACGTGCTGTGCTTTTGTCCCTTCCTCCAGGGATGGATGTAGCGCCCGCCTACAGTCCATGTTTTGACATGTGATCTGTGGCTGACTGTATCCCCACACCCTTTCAACGACATGTCTTTACTGACATGACGATTTTCGTATCCTTCCACATTGCACGTCGATCAATTATCCCTCCTCCTCTTCTCGTCGTTAAAAAAGATTGTACCGCTTAAGCAGCATCGGCGCTGGCAGCGGGCTGGACAATCTTGGTGACCTGAGAGCCAGCACGGATGATGCGCTGACCGGCAGAGTCGTTCATGTAAGTGATATCCTTGTTCTCGAACTGAGCACGCTTCCAGATCTCAACCTCGCAGCCACCGCGGAGGACACCGACACGCATGGTAGACAGAAGGTTGTGGGCAGCGTTGGAGTGGAGATAGACACCACCGTTGAAGATGGCGGTGGCGTCCTTTCCAATGGCGGAGTTGATGAGGGCCTTGCCACCGGGGTGGTCCTTGATGAAGTCGGTAACGTCGTGGATAACACCGGCAATGGCAACAAGACCCTTTCCAGCCTTGGCCTGGGCAACGAAGTCGTCCCAGTCAACAACGGGGAGCTGCTCGAGAGGAATACCCCAGTCGAGGGTGGCGCGCTTCTGGTCAAGCTTCTTCTGGAGCTGCTGGACACGGCCCTTCTCAATCTCGTTGGCACGGAACTCCTTCAGCTCATAAGCAAGACCAAGCTGCTTCCAGCACCAGATGCTCCACTTGGTAGGGTCATACTGCCACCACTCAATAGCGTTGCGGTAATCCGAAGGGAACTCGTGGTGGAAGTTGTGGTAACCCTCACCAAGGGTAACGAGAGCAGTGATGACGTGGTCACGGGGTGAGTTGCGGTCATCGAAAGGCTGATCACCGAGCCAGTGGGCAAGAGAGTTGACACAGAAGGTAGCCTGCTGAACGAAGCAAACACGGAGGATACCGGCGTAGACGAGGCCGCCCCACCAGTCACCCCAGCCAAGCCCAGCGACGAGGGCAGGGAAAGCGAGAGCCATGAAGAGAACGCACTTGATGTAGTTCTTGTGCTGCCAGACAACGACAGCGTCCTCGTTGAGATCGGTGATATCGGTACGGCCCTGTCGCTTAGGGTTCTGCTTGAGGATCATCCAGCCCATGTGGGAGTACATGAGACCCTTGCGGACGGAGTAGGGGTCCTTGTCGGTATCGGTATAACGGTGGTGAACACGATGGCCATATGACCACCATCGGATTGAACCCTGAACGGCGCCAGCACCGACAGCAGCGAGATAGATCTTGAGAGGGGTTGTGCCCTTGTAGGCAGAGTGAGACCAAAGTCGATGGTAACCTGGTATTGTAAGTAATTGATCGATGATATCGGAGTTTTAGAAGCAGTGCTTCATTGCATGTTGACTTACCAGCAGTAATGCCGAGACCAGTGTGAACATAGTAGAAGACGGCCCAAAGAGCAGTCTTGAGCTGGAGAGGAACCCAGTAGGCGGAGATGAAGCCGGCCAAGGGAACGAAGATAACCAACGTTGTGTTGAGCCAGTTGATGTGCTGAGGCCAGTTGCTCCAGGTCATGGGAGTATCGGCAATATGGACCTTGTTGGCATCCTTCTTGGCACCGCCAGCGCGGAGAGGAACATAGTCCTTGGTGCCATCAGGGAATGGCTGGGCATTCTTGCCCGCAGCAGTAGCTGTCGCCATATCGATTGAGTTGTCAATTATAGGTTGGCGATGGCTAGTGTCTGTCGTCGACTCGGAGATATAAGAACCCAACACAGAGAACCACAAAGTTTGATGGTTACTCGGATAAGTGACGGGAAGACTGGACCTTTTTAGGATGAAGAGTATCCTAAACAAAGGGTGAAGGGTCTATAAGAGGGAGAAGGAACTGGAGGAGGTTGGTCGAGAAGTAAATCCGGTTGGGGCGGAGGGCTCTAAAAGGACTTTATACTATCAGAGACAGACCCGAGCCGGAGCTGGGCGCAGGAAAGAATCGATTGAATTGGATGAGGACGAGGAAGCGGTAGAGACTGGGGAGGGGGTGTGTAGTGGGCTTGGGAGGCGTGAGATAAGTGGAGGGTTGCAAGTGGAGGGTCCTAGTCTCAGGCCTTGTCCGGGCTGTTCTGTCTCCTTCTCAGCGGCGACAGAGACACCGAACAGCGCTTCTTTCAGTGAGGAGGCAAAGAAAAATACAGGGCCTGGGTGGGACCGTCGATTGACAATTAGCCCTTGTTGTGGCGGCGAATCCAAGGTTGGGGAAGTAAAACGAAGCCGTTTTGGTCACCAAGAGCTGGGGTTTGTGTGAATCGACTTCTCAAGCGAGGAGGCGGAGGCAAATGAAGACGATGGCATATACTCTGTACCGATACAGAATCAGATGATGAATGACAACGAGGCCAGGTAAGCTCTTCCTTTCGACCAGAATTGCGTGTCAGTTTTGAGTTGGGGAAACTCAAGACAAAGTTGGGGCAAGCTTGTATTCTGTTGACATCTGACTGATAGGGCTTTACGATCGTATCTGAGTCGTCATAACGCTTCAAACCTCGGCGATGTGATATATTCTTTGCTTGTGAAGATTGATGAGGATGAAGCAAATGGAATGCTATCCATTCAGACAGGCCTATGCTATCTGTGGTTGTATCGAGTTGCGAGTGAGGTTGAATCTGGCGTATTATGTCACACACGCCTGCCGTCTCCCCATCAAAGGGGGAAAAATCCATTGGGGCGGGCGGACCAAGAAAAGGCAACAGCAGCTCCCGTCGCTTCCCGGCAACCTAACCCTCTTGATCAATAGAGGCGCCTATACATCATGAATTCAGGGACTTGTCTGTACAGTACAGACAGTACTGAACCCTTTACTGGCTGATACGGATAATTATCAATTCGGCCATTATCAGGGTTTTGATATTGGGCTAATAAGCGAGTTGCAGCAATTGTTGGAGGTAGTTGAGCATGCTGACGTTTCAATTGGCTGAAACTGATACCAATTGGTTGTGTCATTGTCTTTCTAGAAGTCAAAACTGAACCTGTCACGACAAACAGCTGCTGTAAGTGATTCACATCAACCTTTGACAAGCACTGTAATTCAGATGACCATACCTCCAACAACTTACGATGTATATCTCACCTAACTCCCCGCTCTCCATCATCTCGAGTTACCGAGATCTTCCTTGTGCCCTGTCACTTAGACGAGGAATAATGCCAGTCAGCCCACGATAGCTAAGGTAGCGTACAGTGAATAGGCGGTTCATTGTGTTGAAATTCTATCTATCGGCCTTTCTCCGCAAATACAAGATCAACTGGGCGACGTCTGCTCGGACAGATACTGGGTCTTGTAGCTGGGACGAAAGGTCGACGTCGACCTGATCGCTCCTTCCCTCAACCTTTTTTGCTTCCCCAACAACTTTTTGGCGGCTACATTGCTCCAATCAACTGTGGGGCTCGGCTGGACGCCCGGGTAGGTACCTTACCGTTTGGGTATCCCTGCCACTGACAAAGTACCTCGTCACCCATTTTTGAGTTTAAGAGTACTTCTATTTCGAGGGATGGCACATCTACATCTAGCCCTGCAAGAGGCAACGCGCCAGTGCATGTCTTCCATGCAGGGGAGCTCACACGAAAAACCCGGAGCCGCCTGAGCTTCGAGACTGAGACTGGATCTAAGTCAAGCCTCAAGAAAAAAAGAAGAGGAAAAAAAAAAAAGAGGAAAAATTGCTGAGTCCCCATCTCCACTGATTTGTTAGAGGCGATGCTATTTGCCAAAGTCGATTGTGGGATCTCGCATGGCATGATTGAAAAAGCCCCGACCTATTGGAGGTCATCGATATCCAAGGCGTTTTGTTGGTAGATGGACTTCTAGACGTTGATGATGATGAGGTTGGACAGTATCAAAAACGGAACGATACAGGCCAATACAGTACATGCACACGAAATTATGTTGCATTGACAGTTGGAGTGGCGAATTGATCCCAATTGAGCTGTCGATATGTAAATCATTTCAATTCTGGTTGAGCACCGTTTGAGAACCGGGCATGCCGAGGCTCGTTCCCGTCTGCTTTGACGTAGACACACTCACTCACTCACCCACACGCTTATCTCAAAGATCTAGCATCAGTCAGTGCCAGCTGATGCACAGTTCTCACTGTACAGTGCATACCTTGGGTTGATACCCTCAAATCTTGATAGGGATCCTTGGCCAACCTCGCCTCACATTTTGATATCATAGCTGCAACGTCCGCCAAATCCCGAGTTATCATGCCATGTGGTCGAGCTATAGGCGTCTAATTGAGAACGTCATATGATTGTCATTTCGAAATTCATCAGATTGTGATTATTGTTAATTGTTGAATCCCAATACAAACAACAGCAAAATAGAACTTCAACTTATCAGCCCTATCGCGAACTTTAGGCCCAGATCGAACGATACCTCGGCCCATTTGGCTGTTTACTGACATGACTTGTTCATTTGAGGGGTCTCGGTTTCTAGACTCTCTCGGTTACTCTTTTACGGTGCTCCGAGTCCGAATGGAATGGGATTGATTGTCGATTCCATTCAGAGTCAGTCCCGTTCTCCCGAGCTCTGAACAGGGACGGTACGTACCTTTTACACCCCTGGTTCATTCTCCCCAGTTTCCCCAACAGAAACACAAAGATCGGGATTCGCCAAAGCTTAAGCGGCTCCACATTCGCCTCCAAGTTCAAAGTTGCAGTTCGATCAATGTTGGCCTTATTTCTCCGTCATCATCAATCAAAATTCAGGCAGAGAAAAATTCGACCGTCGATCCCCACAGATCCTCTCACGTGATGTCAAACGTCAATTTTGTTGATGGATTCTAGAACAATTCTAAAGCTATATGCCATTTATCGTAATGATTTCATACAGTGCCCTGTACCTGATTTTTCCTCCCAGGCCCTACGATGTCGTCCTAAGCCAAATGATAATTCTCGTCAAATTTACAATAAGACTCCTAAAGATTAGGATAAGACGTTTCATAGCTCATTTGTCCAGATGCACTTTTCAAGCTGCTGCATCTTTGTAAACTATACAAAAGATTGTCGCGTAACTGGTGAGCTATTAGTAGCGCAGTCTTCTTTGTTGCTGCAGTCTCAATACTTTGGCATCAGTGGCAGCATTAAGAAGAGAACCATTTATTCAGTTCCCGCTTGTTGAACTTGGCCTTTTTGACAGGATGGTTTGGACAAATGGCGTGGTAGTTCTCGCGCCAGGTTCAATGGGCAGATTCGAGATGAGAGATCACTCTCGTATCATCAGTGCGTTTAGCAATATTCATCAACTCTTTCATGATAGGTGACCCTGGTTCATGGCCATCGTATGATGACCTCATTTCAGAGCTCATTAATAGCCTCACCCTCAGTATCGACAGGCTCTGCTTCAACGAGCTTGCGCGGTATGTCCTCTCGGACAAGCTGATCTCCTATTTCGCGTAGTACATATAGTCACGTCTATACCGGGCAGGGCTCGGACTGGTCAGGGAACGTTCTATTCTCATCTCCTAACCTCATCTAAAGACTTAGAGGGTACGATCCTAAGCTTTAGGATAAGAAGTCTGAACTCAGACTTGGATCCTCTAAAGTCACCCCATTTTAAAGGATACTATCACAAGACTTCTGATGACAAGCTCGAAGCTTAGGTTTTCTGTCGACCTCATTCTACTTATCAATATTGGCTATGCAAACTATACGGTTGCTCTCTCAAATTTCCGTTTTACGAAACGGCGGCATGAGATTGTTCATGATTCGAACGCACTTGCGATGCCTGTTCAGGTATTGCTTATCTTGCTGTTTTGTAAACCCTTGGTATGAGGTGAAGTTGTTTGAGATGCCACCATACCAAAGAACAGGTTCTTAGTTGATTATACTGGATATTGCGATGGACTAGAGATCTTGGGCGATTCCTATAATACAACCGGATGTAAGAAGTGCTTCCGACGAGCGAAACTACAAAATCACCACATTCTGAGCCAGCTTTTGAAACCACCCTCTATGGTTCCCGGGTTACAAGTGATAGCAAGCCAGTTGTACTTTCTCGCGATAGCGATCACGACCGAGGTGATGCTGCAGCCAAGGCCATGTGTTTGTGCAGGTAACGTTTCAGGGCACCTCGTCCGCTTGAAGCTTGACTTGCTAACTAGGTCGCAGCGAAAGATGTAGCAATGCATGCGAGGTCGCTGACATTTCGAACACCGAGGTTAACTAGATCTTCAGTCTAAGCTTTTTTCTCGATCCAGACTCGACGTGGCAGGCGGAGAGCAACAAAGTAGAGACACAAGACAACAGAACCTGTCAAGGCACCATCTGCAGAGCAAGCATCTCAGAGGTCAATGATCTCTGGTTCCTTCTTGGTGTTGGCTCCACCTCAGTCGGAGAAGGTCTCGTCGTGGAGGATATGAGTTGATTTGAATTCCTGTATTAGCTTGTGTAGCAGGCACGCCTTCTTGATATCTTCGCAAACCCCTCGCACAAGACGATAGCACGCATAGATAACTCGAGTACAGTGTTCCTATGGAACGTCCTCCGTATTGTGCTGTTTGTGTTGATAACTCGGAGGTCCTCGAAACCGAGAATCTGTCTCCCTCTGGTCGGTTCTAGTCGGATATCACTTCTCAGGACATGATTGTGTCTGAAGCATGCTTACAGCTCCTCGTGGGTAGTTAAGTGATTGGGCGGACTTTTGAGGGCGTGTCATTCGTTTTGGCGACTGTGGAGGAGAACGAGCGTACGTAAAGAAGGGTAGAGTTGGAAGATAATGAAGTTGGGAGATGAGGGGGAAAGATTAGCATAGAAAGAATTTGTATAGAAAAGCTAATTCAGAAATCGATCATTATGCCATGCACAAGTAGGAAGGTAATTGTACCAGAACTGAGCATAGATTTCGATCAACAGTATTTATATTTGCGCCCTATTATGCAAAATGCCAGCCTATATCCCGCTAAAAACATATGAAATAAACATAGCAAAGTATAGCATAGTCAATACAAGTGGATTGAAACTCAACCTTCATCAAGCCATGTCGTTCATAGACATTCATTAGAGTCCGGACGGACCGTTCGTGCCTTTGGACACGTCGTCAGTCATATTCGCTTCTTTCGTCAATTCGTCGTGAGTCGATAAGTGTGAGATCTGAACCTCCGGCACAGATTCGAGGCCTCCGACACCCCCCTTGGCCGCTTTTCCGTTCTCTCGGTCCTCTGCTTTTCCTGCTTTCATGTCTTTCTCCATTGTAGCTTGATCGGTTCCAGGTACTGTGGACCCTTGCGTTTCTGCCGCGTTTTGTTCTGCATCCAGTTCTGCTTTTGTGTCTGGCTCCTCAGAGACGCCCCTCTCGTTTGCAGATGTCGTCTGATGATCCTCTGTTTTGCCCCCTTCTTGAAGCATTTGAGTCTCTTGGCTGTCGTTCTTTTCGGATAGTCCCTCCAATGTGTTTCCTGTTTCCTGATACAAGGCTTGCGCCTCTTTGGGTTCTTCACCCGCAACTTCTTCTCCTTTTTCTGCAGACAAAAGACTTTTTCCTCCGTTTCCCCTTTCTCCTGGTGCATCCTCCTTGGTGTCTTGCGCGCCATCCCTTATCACCGTGCCGTTGTCTCCAGGAGTGACATTCCCCGACTGTGTTGAGCCAGGTGCTGATTCGTTGTACGTTATTCCTGCATTATCCTCGTTGCCGCTGCTCGCGAATTCTCCTTGGCCCACATGAACCTTGTCAACTTTCGTGATGGCACTGGGATGCAAATCATCTCCTAAATCCACACCTCGGGTTGGGCTTGGAGTTGAAGTCGAAGTAGCCGGGGTCTCATGCCTCTCCAAAGCCGAGTCGGGGGCCGTGAGTGCATCCGAATCGAGGAGTCCTGACTTATTGGCAGTAGGCGTTTCGTCAAGTGGTGTTCCTTCAGGTCCCACATCACTGTAAGATGAAGGTATATTCCGATTCGCTGCCCAGGCAGCAATGTCATATAGACCGCGGGGCGAGTTGTATTCATCACAATTACTCGGCAAGGGGCTCGGGGGAGAGCGTCCGCGCGTGTAGTAATATGGTTCATATCTGACAGGACTTGTTTCCGCACCGGGTTGATACCCGTAAGCCCAGTCGTTGGGGGGTTCGACCGTCTTGATTTGTGGAAGGTTGTCTGGATGGTATCCATCAACAAGATATTGGTGCAAGGTATAGCCTTCGTCAATTATCGATTCAGGGGGGTTCAGGTGTCCAGTCTCTTCGCTTTCCCTTTGGCGAGGGAACATCTCTAACAGAGCAGACGCCTGAAGTCGCATGCGCGGGTCATTGCTCAAACAGACTTCTGCCATTTGTCGATACCAGTCCGGGATATTTACTTCGGGGCCAAGTATCAGCGGTCGCCCCTGTGCTTCTGGCTCGTCTTCCTGCGTTGCTAAAGCCCACAACACCATTCCAAGTTGGTATAAATCCGATTTGACACCGATATACATGGTGATGCGCTGGTTACTCTCAATGAGAGGTGTTGCTTCCGGAGGTTCCCAGCCTACTGGACATCCCCTTCTGTTGATGTCGATGATCTTCGCGTCGCCATAACCATCTATAACAATGTTCGATAGTGTGAAGTCTCCTTGCACAAACCCTGACTCGTGAATGTCAGACAGCCCTTCCACGATCTGTCGGGCCCATTTTTCTCTCGTCGCCCAAGGAAGATCGTAGTCACCATCTTTGCAATGCTCGTAGATGACGTCGATGAGAGCTCCTTGATCAGCGTAGTTGATAAGAAGACCCTTGACATTCTGATCTTGATCATCCACAACCACACCGTAGAAGTGAATGACATTGCGTGAGGATCTTAGAGCATTGAGGGCATTGATTTCATACAGAAATTCGTCTATGGTATCAGGACTTGGAATCTCCTTTTTGATGAGCGTGTGACCGTTGACATTGACTTTATAAACAAATCCTGACATGTGGGATTCAAAAGTGATGTCTCTTTCTCGAATGCGGCGGCAACCCAAATGCTTGATCTGGGCAACAGTGGGATATTGTATAATTTCCTGTATATCATTAGCTTGGTCTCGGCAAGTCTATCGTAAATACCGACATTGCCATCCTCAACTACGTGTACATGAAGTCTTCCATCTGTTGTCTGAAGCTTCAAATTTGTTACAGTGTCATAGAATTGAATGTCCCTCAAGCTTTCCCTGATCGCCTCATAAATTTTTGCACTCTTCTCTCGTTGGTAATGCGTGTTGATCAAATCCATTTCCAGGGAGTTTGGCGGCGCATCTCGATAATCAAGCGAGATCGTTACCCGTCGCCAAACGTGATCACGCTCACGGTACGTAACGAAGAACTTTTCCCTCTTGGACCGGTCTCGGAAATGCATACTGAGATTCAGTATCCATGTCTTCTCGAGCTCTTCGTGGATTATAGCGTCGTACTGGGATGCTGTTATTGAACGGGTGTCTGCAGTAGACAGCGCGTCTTGTGCTGGACACTCGTCCGCAAGGGTCTTCTCCTCATCCGGGTGCAGTATTCCATCATCAGGTTCCCTAGGCGGCTCATCCGTAACATCACTGACGGATATAGAGGAGACAAATCGAGGTATTTCGTCCTGGGGGGAGCCGAGAAAACTTGGGGCGCTGACACGAGAGTTGGTTGCGGGCTGCGAGGCTGATGGTGAGCGTTGTCTGTAAGAGCGTCGGTCCATAGACACAGCTCGTCTTTCATCTGGAGTTGGCTCAATAGGCGATAGGTTAGTCCTTCTTTCTGACACTTGGCGCTTGAATGTCTGCGCCCGAGGTAGTCCGGGCACAACCCTTCGAGACATTCGGCGAATCAAACCGCCTTTATCAGGGTCAGCCGAGTCGTGCTCATGCTGAGGGCTCTTTGGCTGCTCTGTAGGTTTACATGGCGTATTACTGCCACTCTGTCTACCAAAGAGCTTTCGAAAGAATCCCTGAGTACCGGACAATGCATTTGTTTGTGAACGAAGCGTTTGCGGTGGCTCGGACGCTATTACGCCGGCCTGAGCCATGGCCGCGGCACTGCGACCTGCTGCGTACTGCTGTGTTCAGGCACAATAAGAATCGATATCAATAGTTAGCCACGTTGAAATGGCTTAACACTTAATGATTTGGCGATTGCTTGGTGGCGAAAACGCAATTGTAAGTCGATACTTGTGATACTGCATACACCACGCTCTGTATCGTTTCACAACTTTTGCCTGTTATAAAAACAAAACCTGGAGATGCATATGGATAAATATGCAGACGCGCAGGTAGGAAACGTATATAATAGCAAAAATAGAATATGGCAAGCCAGCGAAACGACAACGAGGTGAAAGCCCGCCAAGTAACCACACAAACACAACCAACTTATCAATTGAAAAAGAGGTTTTTTGAAGTGAGTAACAGGATAAAGGAAGTCTTTGCTTGACTCATCCAAGAGAAAGCAAAGAAAAAACGTTGCTGTGGTCGGTAATATCGCCCGAGGAGGTTGGGATAATAATGCAACGGTCGGTGAAGAGCGGGTCTTGAACAAGCGGTCGAAGTCGCGGGGAACGAAGCCGGAGGCGCAATGAATATCAGTGCATCAGGAGCTTTCAAAAAATATGGTATTATCGTGATGAAATGAGTAAGACTTTTCGGGTGAGATATATCACAAAAGACCTGAGGCATCAGAATGTCATTGGAAATGGAGCTGCGATGAACGCCCTGCTAATATCAATGGTAAAGATGAGGTCCAAAGCCTAAAACGGGCAGCCAACGGCAATAATGGTGGATATGGATTGTGACTGGACAAGAGTGTGTGTGTGGGCTGAGTGGATAGTTGGCTCTTAGTCGCGGCGGGACGACACGGGGGGACGGGCGGAGCGGGCGGCGGAGGCGCTGGGCTTCTGACGTTTAGGCTTTCATTATTTTGGGCCTCTCTAGCAGCCTGAGCCACACTAAAGACGTGGGATTCGTGATGACGCTGTCGCTGGACCGCCCTACGAAGGGGCTGGATGCCATGAATTGCAACGCAAGACATGTGTGCGACTGCTCACTTCGCTGCAAAGCCACCACTGCCCAAGCCTAACTAAACCCAAGCCTAGACCTAGGCCTAGGCCCAGATGTCAGCGCAGGGCTGTGGTTGTACTTTGCCCCAGACTTGCCGAAGAGCGTCAGGGGTCGTTGCTTGACTTGACGACAGTTGTGCATGGTTTTTGGCGTGGGTGTCGCGACTGTGGTCCATTCATCCCACCATGCCGGAACCTTCATTCTTTGAAGCCAGCCAAAGGACCCTGCCAGGCGAGCGATTTCGACCATGACAAGCAAGTTGTGGCCTGGTCTGCTGTGTGCGTCTGCTGCTGCAGGGTCATACTTTCAAGAGAGACGGTGACGCTGGACGGCTTGTGGTGGGGAACCATCGATGAGCTGGCCCCTTTCAGACGCCCTTGTCTCGTCCCATTCTGTCGACGCTAAACACGAGTTTGCGTCTCTTTGAGCGCAGGGGAAGGCGGTGATGCATCATTAGGCACGGAGAAAGATTCTGGTCAGGCATAAAGAGCTGCGAACGGATATCGAAAATAGCCGGCGTCGTTTTCTTTTGGTGATGGATGTGAAGGTGTAAGAGTGCACGGTTCTTTTGAGTTGGTGTGATTTAGCATCCCAATTCTGTATCACGAGAACATGACATGGCAGGGAAAGGAACAGGCAAGTGCTCTTTGAAATCTTCCCTTGCTAGAAAGAAAAGGAGCCGGGACGGGAGAGAGGAAAGACCCAAGTTCAGTCAAAGGAAGGTACCAGCATGAATTCACGAATAGGAAACCCCGATTACTGTGCAGATAGGCAACTTCCCAAAACGAAGCAGGGTAGGCACAATGGCACTGTAGGCAGGCGCATCAGAAGCATCATTAATATCAAAACACCAACTTCCATTCTCACAGAATCACCAGAAAGAATCATTGTCTCACCTAATGACATCACCCTCCCTCAACACTCGGCAATCAACGCGGTCTGCTCAAAATAGAGATCATGACAGCTTCACCCATGGGATATGTCACATCCTTGACAAAAACCCACAAGTAAGCCACCATTCATTGAAAGAACAAAACTGTGAGGTCACTCAGGCAAGGCACGCGTATCTTGCCGAAGATTACACTCATCACTCATGTAGGTGCGTGTCATTCTGAGCTGCTGACCTCGAGACTCGAACCATAAGACGGATGATCTAGATGTCCTGTAGGCTCCAGTCCAACTGCATACGCAAGCGACGGCGCCGTCTAAGCCAGGTATCTCAGCTTGGCTGACCGCCCTGTTCATTCTTCTGCTCGCGGTCTGGTTTCATGGTGTCCTCGGGAGGTTCTCGAAGTTTTGTCAGAACAGGGCGAATTCAATCAATGGCTAGCTCGTGGTAGCCCGGCACTCAAAATGCCAAGATCTTATGTGGCATATTCGGAAAATAGCGAGCTTGAGGCACTGGACTCCATGCATTAAGCAACATGCCAATGCAAATACAAACTCTGAGGCGTACGCATAAAAGGCAGTGCTCGGATCTAGAGGAGTTGGTAGTGGCATGCATCATGGTACTAGACAATTCATATGCCATTGTCGTATCAAAATTCGATTCTGATCTTTTACCAGATCCCAGTCAAACGTCACAGTCTTCTCTCACCAATGGTGATATGATATGCAATATCTCCAAATCAGGAGAAAATGGGTGCCAGTGCCCAATGCGACTTTACTATGACGGGCTCAATTTTATCCAATTCGCGCACACCTTCAAGCACCTTCCTCGATGAGGAAATACCTAAGCTTGCCGACACCTAAGTTAGGTCAATTCGCTCATCTTCTTCCCTCTCGTCTCAATTTTCGAACTGGTCACGTCACACAAGCACTTCAGGAGCTTTCAGCTTCACAGGAAACCGTCCTGCGGCCGAGTCTGAGGCCCGATCCACCAGCCAAGATCCCACAAGAACCTCGCGTGGGGTCAGGCATGAGTGCAGCACAAGAACGGCCCGCTAGAACAACACTCAAGTGAGGCTACCTGCACTTGACAGGTTGTCGGTTCGCCATGCAAGCAATGGGGCCGCAACACACCACTAGCCCATATGTACGAACGGGCTTCCAGACGTCTTATAGGCTTCGGTTGGGTGTCAATCAAATCCTTATGCGATGGCTATACCGGCATGTTTAGCTCGCTGAGTTGATTAACATGAGGCTTCACAGGACTCAGCAATCCCATGAGATAGTGTCAAAGGATACGATACGAAAAGGAAGCGAGATTCGACTTTAGATTACAATCCCATTGTCGTTATCAAACTTACCCTCGGCTAGGCTCGTCCCGTGCCTGGCTCCACAGATCCCGCGCCACGGTTAAGATGAGATCTCTCAGAACCTTGGCCTAGCTAAGGTACAAACCGGGATCAGCTTTCTGGGGAACTGTCTGGCGACATCCGGACACCTACTGCGTCAATGAGGTTGAAAATACCATGGTTCTTGTCGATCCATTGGAACAGAGACAATTTCAGACTTATGACAAAAGGCCCTACCAAAACTCCTGGCAGGCTCTATGCTTTAAGGTTGTCACCACATCGCAGGCCTCGAACTCTACCACAGTAGTGTTCTTCTTCCACACCAACCGTTACGCATTGCGGCTGGAATCGTAAAAACTTGCCAAGTTCATGGACAGATTCTTAATATGTCTTTGATGTAGCCATCAGTATCATTGACTCAGGCAGCACCTTGTGATCATAATATCATACACCCGAGCTAGGTAGTGCAGTAGAATGACGTCGCTTTCCTATACATACAATTATACATGAAGGCGTCAACTACACGCTGCCTTGTGACACCCCAAACAAACCACTAATGCATGCTTCTAATAGTACAATTTCCTCATTTTTGGGAATAACAAGAGTGGGAGTCTTTATATCGTTCATCTAAATTTCTCACCCATGCCCAAACGCCCTTCAAATCATGCCCTGCAACGTTCATAAACATCAACCTTCTTTGAGTTGGTGCTAGACGACAGTTGCAAGGCTAGAATGCATCAATGCCTCGTTCGGTATTTTAGTCCTCCTCTTCAGCTGACTCGGAGTCGTTCTTCTTCTGCTGAGCCTTCCACTCGCAGATCTTGCATGTGTTGGCCTTCTCCTTATCGACGTTGGGGAAGACAAGATCAAAGACCTCAGGGTACCAGGCCACAGCATGACCTTCAAGGCCCTCCTTGATGTTCTATAAGTACTCGTTAGTAACCGAAAATTAAATACCGGATAAGACGGGAAAACGTACCTCGGGTAGCTCTAGCCAGTCAGACATGTTGTCCTTGGGGAAGATGATGGTCTTGCAGCCAGCTCGTCGAGCAGCAACAGTCTTCTCACGAAGACCACCAATGCGAAGAACCTTTCCTGTGAGTGTGATCTCACCAGTCATGGCGACGGTGGGATCAACGGGGGCATCGAGAGCAAGAGAAAGGAGTGAAGTAGCCATCGTGATACCAGCTGAAGGGCCATCCTTGGAGACGGCACCATCGGGAACGTGCAGATGCATCTTGGCCTTGTCAAAGAAGTGGTTGTCGGGGAATTGCTTGACCATGAAAGACTTGGCGAAAGAGTAGGCGATGGTGGTAGATTCCTTCATGACGTTCTTCATGTTACCGGTGATCTCAAGGTGAGGTCGTGTTGATGGTCGGAGGGGAGCCTGGAGGATAGATTCGATGTACATGGCAGCACCGCCAAGTTGTGTCCAGGCGAGGCCCATAGAAACACCAGGAGGGCTGACCTCGTAGAGACGGTCAGAGGTGAAGACAGGAGGTCCAACGTAGTCAGTGAGGTTGTCCTTGCCGATAACAACATGGACAGAGTCAGGGACGTTGAGTGGCTTGCGGGGCTTCTCCGTTGTCGCGCCAGTCTCGTTAGAGGTGGACTCTTTACCCTCAATAGCCTCCTCGGTCTTGTTCTTCTTCTCAGCCTCCTCAAGAGCAGACTTACCCTCCTCGGTGAGGGCCTCCTCTTCAGGCAAAACTTCCTCGCCGAGCTCCTGGACGATCTTGAGGGCAGACTTTCGGTAGACCTTCTCGATCTGCTTCTTGAGGTTTCGCACACCAGACTCACGGCAGTATGACTTGATGAGCTCCTCAATTGCTTCCTCGCTCAAGTTAACATCGGCGTTCTGGAGTCCGGCCGCCTCCTTGGCAGCGGGGGCAAGGTATCGTTGAGCGATGGCCATCTTCTCATCGGCAACGTAGCCGGAGAGTGTGATGAGCTCCATACGGTCGAGCAGGGGTCGAGGAATAGTATCAGTCATGTTGGCAGTGCAAACGAACAAGACCTTGGACAGATCCACAGGCACATCCATGTAGTGATCCAAGAAAGAGCTGTTCTGCTCGGGATCGAGCAGCTCCAGCAGAGCAGAAGAGGGATCGCCCTGGTAACCTCGGCCAATCTTGTCAATCTCGTCAATCAGAATGAGAGGGTTCTCAGTTTGACATTTCTTCAACGCCTGGATCATACGACCAGGAAGGGCACCAACATAGGTCCTTCGGTGACCCTTGATCTCAGCAACATCTGTGAGACCACCGACACTGAATCTATAATACTCACGGTTAAGAGCTCGGGCAATCGACTTTCCAATACTTGTCTTACCCACACCAGGAGGTCCGACGAAGCAGAGAATCTTACCCTCGACAGTGCCTCGAAGCTTGCCAACAGCGATGAACTCCAAAATGCGGTCCTTGACGTCCTTAAGACCGTGATGGTCTTCGTCCAGAATCTTGACTGCATTAGGAATGCCAAAGTTCTCGGCACTCCTCCTGCCCCAAGGAATCTGGGTGAGCCAGTCTAGGTAGTTCCTTGTGACGTTAAACTCGGAAGCAGCTGTCTCAAGATGAGCAAGCTTGTTAAGCTCCTCATCGAAGACCTTGCGAACTGCCTCAGGCATGGCAAGGCTGTTGGCCTTCTCTTTGAACTTCTCGACGAGCTTGTCCTTTCCATCGGATTCCAGGCCAAGCTCACGGCGTATGCCCTTCATCTGCTCCATAAGCCAGTACTCGCGCTGCCTCTTACTAATCTTATTCTCGACATCCTTGCTGATCTTGGACTGTAATTGGGCATTCATGAGCTCCTTCTTCAACACCACGAGAGCCTTCTGCATCCTCTCCTCGACGTTGAGGCAACCCAATACCTCTTGCAGCTCCTTTTGCTCGCCTGAGGACACGGCAGCGG
Organism: Fusarium sp. NRRL 25184; assembly: GCA_013755755.1. Classification (NCBI taxonomy): domain Eukaryota; kingdom Fungi; phylum Ascomycota; class Sordariomycetes; order Hypocreales; family Nectriaceae; genus Fusarium; species Fusarium sp. NRRL 25184. Next base: position 7,470 of record JABSSZ010000424.1, on the reverse strand, counting down.
CAAAGTCGGCGAGCTTAGCGGGTTCCGATGTAACATTTCCGGTTGATTGACTCATAGAGAAAGTGGAGATCTGGTCTCGGAAGAGATTGTTCATTGTGGCGACTTCCTTGAAAACGTTGACAATTTCGTTGGTGACGGCGCGTATGACAGGGCTCTTGGGATCGTATGGCTCATCGACAAGGTTCTCGACGTTGACCAGACTGACGGGGTATCTCTTGAGGAATGATGTTGGCTCATACTTTTCGGCTGTCTGGTCAGGCTTCTTCTCAACAGCGCTCTCTTCGAAGCTGGCAACAACATCACCCTTCTTCTCAGGAGTAGCCTCTTCCTCTGCGGGCTTCTGGGGGATCGGTTCAGGTGTGGGCTCGGCCTTGGCATCAGTCTTCTTAGTAGTATCTTGGCCGCCAGGGGGTAGTAGGCTGGATAACTTGATACGGCGATGGGGGTAGAGGATAGCAGTCAGGGCACCTTCTTGGCCGTGGATGGGGAAAGCGCTTGTAATCTGGGCGAAAACACCAACATCGTAGACGTCCTCGGGGTTCCTGATCACATCCTCATCCTCGTTCTCGTCCTTGAACAAGAATGCACCAACATATGGCTGACCACGCTTAATCGACTCAGTGATTGCATTCGCCACCTCGGGGTCCTTAATGGTAATAGCCTTGTAGAAGCCAGGGAAGAGTGGTCGTCGAGCAATCGGGATGGCTAGGACTTGGGGGTAGACTTCGGGAACAACAGGCTTCTGGAGGGCCTTCTCAGCAGAAGGCTTTCTTCCGCGACGACCTCCATCACCACCTGAGCTGTCACCTCCAGATCCAGATCCAGCACCTCCAGCAGCACTTCCCGCCTTTCCATCGTTCGATTGACCAGCATTATCGTTCTTCCCAGAGCCAGGTGAATCGGGGCCTGGATTCCTCGACTCGGCCAGTAATGGGCTATCGGCTTCCCTGCGCTGGTTCTCGATATTCGCCTTGGCCTCCTCGTCAGACAAAGGCTCCGTCAATGGCTCTATCGCAGACTCGAAGAAGCCCTTGTCATTGCTGTCCTTCTCTTTGGTGAGTCGGGCAGATGTGGAAAAGGCAGCGGCGACTGACCGCGGTTGAATGGCGGGAAGCCGACGACCGCAGATGTGATGGTTGCGGTAGGCGGGAGCAGAAGCCCATCGTGCAGCGGTTGCTTCGGAAGATACTCGTGATGCATGGACGAGAGAGCGCTCAAGAATGAGGCGCCCCGAGAGGCGTGAACGGGGAATCATGATTGGCGATGCGATGTGATGCGATTCGATTCGATTGTAGCGAACACGGAGCTAGAGCTAGGATCCGAGGGGTTGAGGGACGAGAAGTAGAAGCTCCCCGCGATGGGCAGCTGTAGACTAGAGTAGACTAGACTCGACTAGTTGACACAATGAAGAATTAAAGAAGAAGAAGAAAGTGTAAAAAGGAGAAGAAATGGTCTATCATAAGCAGTTGACAAGGATAACACAACTAGACTAGCAGCAGGCCGCAATTGTCCGCATCACCGCTTGGCTTGACCCTCGCTTTTGGTTTTGGTTGGTTTTGGTGGAGGCGACTTAATAATGGCGAACTCGGACTTTACTACATCATCCAAAATTTCGATTCCAAGACGTTCCGCGCTAAGGCAGTTTAGTCAGCCACTGACCAATGAGACCCCGCTGTCGGCTGTTGCGCCGGCCGTTATCAGATTGCGATACAACTACCGTTGCTCGCGTGCCTAAGCCGAAGCCTTCTCAACTTCTATAAGCCCTCTTTAATTCTTGTGATTTGGTCAATATATCTAGCTAGCTGTTCTCGTTTAATAAATTTGGTATCAGTTTGGTCATCATAGCTTGTCATCTCTGTCACTATCAGATCATGCTGTCATAGACAGGCAACTAGTAAGAAAGTCAAATAAACTAGGATATATAGTGAAAAAGCTCATTACTCGGTTCAATTATGTTATTTTCAAGGGTTTGTGCTATATATAATATCAAGGAAATACTATTGGGCATATCAATAAAGCTTGGCTACTGTGTATCTGCTTATACTTACTCCGTAGTAATCTGCAGCTTTGAAGAGGCATGTTGTAGTACTCTACCCAAGAAATTAAAGGCAAACCTTGCAATAGATCAAAGTACATATTATGACCTGTTTTCTTCTTATATCACCAGTATCTAATTGGACGTAACTATTTTCCTAATTGGTATCAGAATAAACATCAAGTCATTTTTCAAACATACTTAACACAACTACTACTATAAGTCATGAGCGGACTTACAAAGTTGATCGACAGTTGCGATTACCCTATACTTCTCCGCAACCAAACTTGGCAACGACTAACAAGCTTCCTTCTCCAACTGCATTTCTTTGTTCTTGACTTAAAAGCCTGAAGGTCTTGGAGCCTTCATCCCATATCATACAATCATCTTAAGTGGAAATCATATTCTCTGCTCTCAACCCTTGGCAAGCTTTCCCCTCTCCACACTTCACTTGAGACATATTCATTCCATTCAGCTTAGCCATGTCACAAGATCAAGACGTTTCAAGCTCTCTCAAGAACCTGTCAATCGACACAAAGGACGAGCCTTCAGTGTTGTCCAAGAAGCCAGAACCCAAGAAGAAGGCCAAGAAGGTCGTCGCAGACTCATGGGAAGACTCCGACTCCGACTCTGATGCAGAGCCCGAGATCGAGTCAGAGTCAAACAAGCCAACTCCCACCGCGACACCTGCACCGCCTCCCCCAACGCCCATGTCACCCGTCGGTGGCTTACCATGGGAGTCACCTTCAGGAAGTCCCGGCCCTCGCGCCGGAGCAGACCCGGACAAACGTCCTGAGAAGACAGATGCCGTGGCTCGTCGTATGATCGCTGCTGGACTAGGCCTCAAGGCACCGAAGCAGACGGAGGAGCAAAGGGCGTACCAGAGGAGTGTTCGTGAGCAGGAGAAGAAGAGAAGGGAGCAGGAGAGAGAGGAGGAAAAGAAACGACAGGCTGATATTGAGAAGGCAAAGGCAGCTATTTGGGATGATTAACCGAACATCTTATTAACAAGCTTGGAAGACTACATGGCAGACAACAAGAGCTTGCAATACATGTTTCTTCCTGGGCAACGCTCAGAGAACTCACTGAACCGAGTGATTTGGAGTCAGAGGAAAGATACAAGAAAGAATACATACATAAGTTGTCAGGGTTGAGAAATACGTATGAACAAATCCCTGCCACTGATAACAAATGCTCTATGTGGTCTGAGGTATATACTGCTTGGGTTTCAGACCAAAAGAGTCCACTTTACATGCGCAACGGTGCTTTTTCTGGCCCATAGATCATGTTTATACGATCATATACACATTCAAAGACTTCACGTAGTGGCTAACATGATGCAGCACAATTCGTGTATCGAGCAATCGCGGCTGAACCGTAGGTATCATTGCTTTGCCATTTCTCAATCTCGGTTTGTCTAGACAGTAGCAATGCTCTCAACTTTTCATGACCACATGCTAGAAATGCTTGTCTCTGTGCCTCCTCGGTTCTCGAAGGCTTCTAGGTGCAGCCTGTGATTCATGTGCCATATGGTTCCATGGCATGAAAGCTCATGCCCAACCACATGACTTCCAAAACAAACCCAACTTTGACTCCGTGTACAAGTCTGAAGACAGACTTTTGATATTGTTTTCGTTGACAGTGGTATCTTTCTCGCCAAACATCCATCATATCCCAAAATTTCATCTCAACCGGCAACCAGGGGTATTCTTCATTTTTTTGGTCTCAGCTTTTCGTTACATGACTGGGTATAAGGAGTGGACGTCAAGTCATCAAAAGAGAACCCCCGATTCCATATAGACCAGGAAAAAGCAAAAAGTAACAAGTAAAAAACAGGAAAGCACTCAAACGCAAATCAGGTAAAACAAACATGGCAAGACGTAAACCGACCGATGCACAAGTCGACGTTCCAGGGTATTTTTACGCCAGGGTATATCCAGCCGGGGTATTTGCATGTAGAGGTTCTAACACGGGGGAATCTAACGGAAAGGCCCAATAGGGGCGGGGTATCCTGAATTCATAGAATGAGAAGTGGAAGGGCGCCCGCTGTCGCCGGACGCGCGGGTGCTGTGGCGAGGTGTGACATCGCCAGGTTGAGGAATGGACAATTTGCTGTCCATGTGAGTGCCGAAGGTTCGTGGAGCCCAAGGATTGTCGTCGTCAGGGAGGTTGACGCCGCTGTCGTTCCAGGGGTTTCGGTCGGCGTTGAAGCTGCGGGTCGATTCGATCGAAATGAGCGAAGACTTAGAGACGTTGCTTGAACCCTTGAAAAAGTTACTGTTGCCAGAATGAGAGCTGTTCTTTCTACGGTCCAAGAAGGATGAAATTGACGTCATACTGCCAGGCTTTCGGAGACGGTCGAGAATACTGCTTCGCTCGCGAGCGACTTCATCGCCAAAGCCAGTCTTGATAGGAGAATCAGTGGCGACAGGTGCAGGAGCGTGCTGTAGAAGCTTAGAGTCAAAATACTGCAGAGAATCTTCAAACGAGTCGGATTTAGGGCGAGGGAGAGCGCCCTTGACAACATTGATCTCAGCTCCGGAAGTTGCGAATTGAGACTGAATGAAGTCCATAGCATCACGGAGACCACCGGCGTTGTTGCGGGTGAACCCCCAAAGAAGAGTGACCGTAGGCTCGCCGTTCTCAGTGAGCTCGTCGGGGTTCTGCCTGACGCTGAGTTCAACCTCATGCTGGCTCTTCAGCTTGGGCACGAGGTCATGAGCAAATTCAGGAGACTCGAGGAATTTGACCAGCTCAGGAGTTCTGGCAAGAACAAGCTCATGCTTATCTGGGACCATGCCGAGAAACTCATCGACACAGTGAGGAACCTGCCACTGTGGACCGTTAACCGTAACCTCATCACTGGCTTGCTCAGTGCTGGGGAAGTTGATCTTGCAGTTGTACTTCTGCTCCAGGTCATCGATCTCAGGAAGTCTAGCAATAAGCTGACGATGATAGAGTCGGTCAACGCTGACAATCTGAGATGTGTACTCAGAATCCTATCGATTCTATTAGCATTGAGCGAGCGGTGGCATTAGGTGACACTTACGGCACGATCGACCATCTCCAAGATCTCGTTCTTGACAGCGTCCAAATTCTGGGCGTTTCGAGCTGGCGTGCGGCAGATGACATTGTCAACTTTGATATCGTCATCTTCTCGACCCATTCCGCCTGTATCAAGGTTAGTAAGCTTATACCTGATAGTGTATAAACGGTGATTCTGACCTCTATCCATAGCATTGGAGAACTTGACGAAGACCGAGTGCTTCTTCATGATGCGCTGGATGTGCTGACCACCAATGCCGATGATGCGTTTGTGGTACTGATCCGGCACATGGAACGAAATAGATGCAGGCATTTCTTGCTCCACAAGAGTAAGGCCCGATTTCATGGACTCATAAGTTGCTGCCATGACATCGATGTTGAAGTTGTACTCGTTGAAACCATCGAAAATGATCTGCACATTACTCTGTCCCATTATCTTGTTGATTTTGCCGTTCTTTTTACCACTGACGAATTCCTTGTGCTCATTGGCAAGCTCAATCTTGACCCGGATCTGGTACTGAGATTGAGAAATGAACTTCATCTCCGATATGACTTGAAGAGCTGTCTTGACAGCGTCATCAGAGCCAGTGATGGTGAAACTCAGTTTATCGAAGGAAAGATCGGCATCGGAGTTGGCGCAGATATCAACGAGCAAACTCTTGATGTCGTTGGGGTGAGGGAAATGCCTGGCATCAGCGGGCTGAATGAACCATCCCGCACTGTAGAATTGACCAGCCTGTGCTAAAGTTAGCGGGGTGTCTGTCTATTCGATTTCAGACATGACTTACCAAGGACATGATCTCTCGCACAGTTCGCTCAACGTGAAGACCTTCGCTTCCTTGAACTCGGACCATGTTACGCTGAGTAGCCAAGGGAGGGAACATGATGAAGGTGCCATTGGCCTCAAGAATCTTCCGGACCTTATCTAGACGACCCAGCAGAATACTGTCGATCTTGGCAGCAGGAATTGTTACGTCCTTAACGTACAATCTGATGCGCTGGACAGTTTCGTGAAGTTTCTGCTTTGCTAATTCAATAGCTTGGGGTGTTTCACCAGTGATGAAAATATCGTTGGGGTCACGGCGAGTCGCTTTAGGAGGACAGTAGCGGTACATTGCCGAGAACGGAGGAGGGAAATAGATGGCAGTTCCAGTGGAAGACTCGATGAGCTTGATGTTCTTGCGATGTCGGCCACAGACAAGCTGGTGGAGGGAAGCCTCGAGTTTGGTACCATCGACAATTCGGCCAAGCTGCGTAGGTGTTAGAACGGCAGATAAGTATAATTAAGCAGGAAACAGTACCAGAGTATCAATGTGGATCAGAACACGAGCCTTTGCGTGCTCGGATGATAGTATATCACCGTATATAGCAACTCTCCAGCGCTGATCCATGCGTAATTCAGCATCACCAGTCATACCGTCGACAACAGGGGTCAATTTAGGGCCAAGAAGAAAGATATCTACGCCACAGAAGGTGGAGATGTAATCGAGGGTATCAGTGACAGGCTTCTTGAGCACTCCGGCATTGAGATCGCAGACGAGTTGACCATCAATATCAATGGTGGTGCAGCGCTGTAAGAATGTTAGAGAAGAGCTTCGGATTGTACCGGGAGAGCCAAGGTGCATATGCGTAGGAACATACAAGAGAAATTGGGGTATCATTCAAGATAGTCTCTCGGCTCTTGTGGACCAGCTCTGGAGAGCCCGAGAGACAAACAGTAGCAACCTGTTGGCCTTTTCCGCCCTTGAGCATTGTCGACAAGACATACGCCTCAACAGGAAGCGGCCCGTTGGTAATTTCCTGGCACATCCTGTGGAGGTTGTTCAGGTTCTGGACATGGATAGGCAGCTCGTGGATCTGGACGTCGTCCGGCGCGTCCTCGGGGTGTGTCCATCGTAGGACAGCGTCAGTGGTCGCGTGAAGAATGTCCTCAGTATCGGGGCCCGCAAGATCGGAAGCGAATGGGATGTTGAACGAATAGAGAATGGTGGCATCGGCGGCTTGAGGGGAAGCCATGGGCTGACCGGGTTGAGCGGCGTTCTTGGGATGGTTGAGGGCATTCATGGGCATATTAGGACGGCCCATTACGAAATTGGGAGCCATTCTTTCCGACCAGTGACGCATATTTGCCAACTTATTCATGATGAGGATCGAGAAAGTTGCGTCGTTGGTATCGTCGTCGTCGTCCAAGTCGTGGGCGGGCGGCGACGGTCGGCCAAGGTGGAGGAGGCTGAACGGAAGAGGACGCCGGGGGTGGAGAAGAGCCAAAGAGAAGAGAATACAAAGATGATGCGAGATTGATCAAGAGAAAGCGAAAACTGTATGGGTATCGAAGAAGCTGAGGTCAAGAAAGGGCTGTGAGGATGGGGGAAAGGGGGTAAGGGTAGGGG
>JABSSZ010000423.1:0-48401 GCA_013755755.1 Fusarium sp. NRRL 25184 | reverse complement strand
AAGTTTACCTAAGGCTTTTTATCACCTAGGATAGAGATCCTAAGTTTTGTTGCATCCCATCCCTCTCTGCGTATAATATTGCTTCTCAAATCAACTACTGTCTCTTCTGTTTCCAATGTAATCTACAAATCCTGCTGACGGCCCATCCCGACTTATCATGTAGCCGAACCGGTTTGGCTCCTCCAGCACCAGTGGCGGCATGTCCTTGTTATTCTCAATTCTAACAAACTGATCTTGTTCCCGCCCCCAAAGATCCTTACCGTCTTTCACAGCTGCAGCGATCTTATCTTTGTCTCTATACTCTTCACGATTCATCCACCGGTGGGAAAAGCTAGCCATCTTGTTGAGAAACTGGTCTATGGTCGGGAAACAGCTGCTGCAGTGCCAGCCTGCATTACTTAGCACGCCCCTCTCGAGGAAGCGAAAGGGACGAAAGCCTCCATCCCCGTTACGAAGATTGGTTGGTTTGAGGGTTCGATGTCCTTGGTAGTAGGTCGCTTGGGGGTGCTGCCACTCGGGACCGATGTGGAGGTTTTGGAACGAGTAGTAGTAGAATTTGGAAGAGAGTGTTAGGCGGCGAGGGAAGTTGCAATACCGCAGGACGAGGAGCGTTTGTGGGCGGGGGATCTCGTCGACGTCGGCTACGATGAGAACGTCTCCTTTGTTTGGAGCCTTTGGTCCGTCGAGACGAAGCATGACTTGGTCGAAGGGTGCATCTCGTTGCAGGTCTTCGTAGTCCCAGGCACGATGCGGGTCGAAGTTTGATGGGAAAGCTAGTTCGTGATAGATTATCTTGTCATGGTAGCGGCGGAATCTGTCCCAGTTGTCTTTGAGGATGAGTGGTTTCGAAGTGGCTTGGAATGTCTTGGCTGACTCGACGATGATGAAGTAGTCGACGTAGTCGTATAATGCATTGAGACGTATCTCAAGAAAGTCCAGCTCGTCGTTTATCATGAGCATATCGTAAACCTTTCGCTCTCTTGTGGGGCTTTGGGGCACAAAAGCTGAGTAGCCATGGACGGAGCAGAGATCATGCGCAGCTCTGGAGGCATAGAGCTCTGAAGTCTTCTGAGTATGATCAGAAGTCGGGCTCAGAATGTCTATCGACTGTAGTGACTCGGTAAATACTGCATGAGAGCCGCGAAGAGGTTGGAATGTCCACCAGAGCAGGGAAGAAATAACAATAAACAGAATACCTCGAGATACAGCTCTCGGTACCATATTGACCTGAGCATGAAAGATGGAGAGCGAAAGGTGCCCAAGACAAATGGATTCTGACATGCCCCTTTGCTGTTACCTAATCTGACTAAAGACTGTTGGTCGCACACGGAAGTCGGCATCGCATCTATGGTTACATGTGATACTGCAGCCCACAACATCCGATTACTGTGATGCAAGGAGGATATTGTTGACATGAGAGAGTTTTGATTGGTTGACCAAAAGTGAAACAAGGTAGCACGCATGAGGGGACTTTTGTGCATCCTTTATGAATATCAACCAACTGCATAGCCACGGTATTTCTTTGACTAATGGGCTGTCGGTCCACGCGTGCTGGGGAGGCAAGAAAACCTAGGATCTTAATCTTAAGAGACAAAAAGACTCAGTAAAAGTATCATGAACCTAAAGGAGTCCTTTGGCAAGTGTTTTTCTAATATCCTTTATTAAGGTCTAAAGTTTTCATGCTTCCTCAAGGCTTGGTCTGATCTCAATAAGGCGACCATTGACGAGTCCTGCAGTAACAATGTGGACTAACACAAGGTAGTAGTATCATGACAGATGATCGACCGGGCTTATTCCGTCTTGGCCAGCGGGAACTAAACAAGTGCCGATCCTAACCACATAACGAATCGGGGCTTTTCCTACAGGTGAGCACTGATGCAGCGACAGAACATTGCGCGCCATTATAGGATACAGTCAGACAGTTAGGTGAGGTTAAAACACTATGTCTGGAAGGTCAATCAAAAGGACCATAAGGCTGTCTGTCTGACACAAGTACATTCCGAGACGCGCAATCGCCGATCGTTTCGGCGCAGGACCTTTTGTTATGCATAATCCCGGAGTGAGCCAGTGATAACTCTGTTAGCAGGGATCTCAGCCCTGTCGCCTTTCAGCTTACCTGCGGCCCGTACGAAGTAACTCTTTGTAGGAATACCAAAAGAGGGGCTGGCCGAGCACTTATGTCCAGAACTTGTTATTTGGTTTGGAGCCGGCCTCCCGAAGGCCGGACTTAGGAAAGCAAGGACATCTTCAATAGAAATGACTGCAAGTTTCTCAACAATATAGAGAAGTGTCTGTCTACGGCAAACTATTTCAATGATACAATTAATGCTTTAGATATGCTATCATCATTTGGAAGTTTTATACAATATGGAACAGTCTGTCAATTCATGCATGATTGGTTCGAATCTTCAACTACTATCAAGGTAGCTCAGCTCACCTGGTTCTTTACAGGAAGACTGCATCTTGTCATGAAATACATGAGGGACTTTTGAGGCCGACGTTCTCTCTTCCTGCTCTACATTGTCAAGGGTTGAAGTAAATGCGGTATTAGTCCTATCTAAGTTCAAAATTCATGAACACACGTACCTCTGGTTGAGCTCTGTGTGAAGCTAGCAGAGTGTAAGACAGCCCAATGCTTTTTATACTAGTCGAGCTTCAACTATAACACCTAGCAAAAGCCTTTTCCCTACGTGGATCAAAATTGAGACATTCCCATGGTAATGTTAGTATCTCTACTTGAAGGGAAAAGCCCGACAGTCGTATGACGCTGCACCTCCACGGATCATCGGTGCTTAGAATCTGATGTACATCTGGTCAAGACGCAATGAGGCTGACCAACACGAAGTGGCCCCCAGTCTTGAACATCAGATGCTTCTGAATGACGTTGTGAGATTAATCCTTCGAATGACCCATGATATGAGGATCGAAGATGAAAGACATGCCTAATTTGAGACCTTTGTTCGCCAACAACGGTCTGCTACCATGTGATGTCCAAGTGCCAATAATCTCCATCACGGTGACAATCACTGTCCTCTTGAGTTATAAAAGCCCAAAGTAGTCCCGAATTTACCTGAGTTCACCGCAAGCCCCTCGCCTCTTCAATATATAACTATCAAACACAACACCCTCAAAATGAAGACTGCCTTCTTCAACATCGCCGCCCTGGCCCTCTCCATCTCCGGTGTCTTTGCCAACCCCGCCCCAAACGGGATGGCTGTTGACATCTTCGAGCGCGATGGCGTTCTCCAAGTCCGTGAAGTTGTAAGTCCACCTCACCTTTTCATCAAGTGAGTGAGCGAGTGTGATGTTGACGTTCAAAGCCCCGTGCCGAAGCTGGCATCCAGTGCAGAGAGTGTGTTCATCTCGGTGGTCGCTGCACCATTGGGGATGGAAGCTGCTACGCTTCTGAGCATGCTAGCTGTCGCTGGTGTGGAAATAACTGCAAGTCTCGCTGTATTGGCGATGGGCAGACTTGTGAGCAGTGGTGTCTTTAGGTCATCCTTGACAGATTGGTAGCCTCTCGGTCTGGACGCCCATTTGCACATACGGATGAGTTGTGGGGGAAAGATCAATTGGTCAGGCATTGTGATATAATGTCTAAGTTATGAGCCAGATGTGTTATTTGCAATTGAGACTTGTGGCTGGGAGCTTATTCCACCACATTGAACTTAGTGGAGGAGAGATGACATTCCAAACGCTCTTTTATATGCCAGGGACTTGGCAACAGGCTAGCTAGCTTAGTACACTCGCTCTATTAAAGCTATCGTTTGATATCTCATCACAATGCCCTCTGGTCTACAAAGTACTTTTATGCAAAACGATCTAGTCGGAAATTCTCCAGTATAGGATCCGTCTCCCCAGTGAGAATCTGCCTGCTCAACAACTTCCCAACAAGAGCTCCATTCGTAACCCCAGAATGCATCACAGCAACACTAAGCCCATCCAACCCCGTCTCCCCAAGAATCGGCAATCCATCTTCTGGCAATACTCTATGGCCAATAGTATAGTGGCTGAACTCAAGCTCATCTCCACCAACGACTGACTTTTGAAGCTTGGCAAAGAGCTCGCGTGCTGTCTTTTCTGGATCCTCGCCTACATCTCCGCCGGCGTAGCTTGAACCGAAAAGCAGGGCTCCTTCGAGTGTTTGTCTGATGTGCAGCTCGGGAGCGTTGATAACACCGTTGATCAGTTTCTTAGAGGTGGGTTTCGTGTTGACGAGAAGTCCTGCTGTGCTTTTGAGGGGAAGGGGAATGTTTTGTGATGCGAGGAGAGAGACACTTCCGAGGCCTGCGGCGACAATGACATGGTCTGCGGGAAGAGTTTGACCGGAGGAGAGAGTAACACCGCTGATATGGCCGTCGGTCTTGATCAAGTCTGTGACTTTGGTCTCGAGAACCTTGGCGCCGTTGTCTTTTGCAAGGCTGATCAGTAGCTCAGCTGCCTTTTCAGCTTCCAGAGCTCCCTCCTGATCATAACCAAGACCCCATTCCGGAAGCTTAGTCTCTTCAATATGAGGTTCTCTCTTTGATGTTTCCGTCTTATCAACGCGAATAACATCATAGCCCCATTCCGTAAGGTTCTTCTGTTCTTCCTCAAGTTCGTCGGGCGATTTATCCCAACTTGTAGTGCCTCCCCAATGAATAGGTAAATTCTCCACAGCTTTCTCAATCTCTCTCCAATGCTGAAGAGACCTGAGTCTAAAGTCGTAGTAGAACTTCTTATCCGAGGAAGCAGCATTAAGCCACGCGAATGAGTTGGGGGTAGCTACTCCTCCGATATCTTCCGCAATGATAGTGACGTTTGTCTCGGCGGAGAGATGCCAAGCGATGGAGGCGCCGACGATACCGCCACCAACCACGACAACGTTGGAATTTGCGACGCTCATATTGGACACTTGAGGTTTTCTGACCTCAGTTTGAGAGCCATAGTGACCGTCCGACATGCTGAATTTATATGTCTCGATATCTCAACGTCGTATCAACCCCGCCTTTGCCGGACGTTCTTCTTGAGCCCGAAGTCAAGATATGATGTGCTTTAGCTGTAGGATGATAATGTTGCATAAATTATGGAAACAACTCGGCAATGTAAAGGAACCTTCTTGAAAAGGAAGTGATCGTTATTGAGTCGTTAAAACCTCTGATGACGTGCGTTGCTTTGCGATAGATCTAAAGGCCCATCCGAGCTATTCTGATTGGTTGATCCGGTCTTGTCTAATTCTCCATGTTAGGTAACCCGACGATGCACTTTAAGCAGCCTTCAACATCGTCCACCAATTATTAAAGACAAACAAGACGCTGTATCTAGATATTTCCTTTTTCCAAGACATTGATATCATCTCGCATGTCCCGTGACTTGTTTCTGGCCCTTTAATCAGGGAAAACCACGTAATCATGCTGCGTGGCTTTGATTGGGGTTACACAGCAGTCGTAAATTTACCAATCATGTCTTATTCATTTTCAGCTATGATTGCCAAGACAGCCATCCCATATGCCCGATAGCAAAAGTGAAATGGGACTCAGATGATGCTTTGTTATATATTCCCGATCAGTTCTGTTGTTGTTTGTTAATGTTGTTTAGATCTTGAACACACAGCATGGCTTCACCATTTTTTGAAAGGGGCCTTACATGGCTTCCGTATCTCATCATTGCTCTCTTTACTTGGTTTCTTCTATCTTCTATACTAGCCTGGTATCGTCTCCGACATATACCGGGTCCTTTCTTTGGCAAATTCTCATATCTATGGGTAGCTTACATCACCATCACCGGAACACAGCATGATCGCTTGTTAAACCTCAATCGGAGCTATGGACCTATTGTCAGAGTTGGACCAAACGAGGTCCTGGTCGATGACCCAGACTTGATTCGAAAAGTCTCAAGTACTAGGAATTCATACACGAAAGGGGGCTGGTATCTAGGCACTAAATTCAATCCTTATCACGACCCCATGATCCAGATAACAGATCCAGTCCAACATGATCGCGTCAAAGCCAAGCTATCTCCAGCGTACAGTGGACGCGACGCTCCAAATATCGAAGCCGTAGTCAACAGACAGGTCGGAAGTTTAATTCAGCAAATCAAGGACAAATACATCTCGACAAAAGGAGATTATCGTCCAATGGAGGGCACCAAAGTATCACGCCTTTTTACACTCGATGTCATATCCAATCTTTCTCTCGGTAAAGAGTTCGGCTATCTCAAGGCCGACTCTGATTTCCACGGGATCATCAAGGCCATGAATGAACATCTGTTGGTCCTGACGCTTGCAACAGACATTCCATGGCTGAGAAACTTGATCTTTTCGCCCATGTTTCTAAAGCTCTTTGGACCGACCGAGAAGGATACCAAGGGGATTGGCCCGCTGATGAAGGTTGCGAATACCATTGTTCGCAAGCGTTATGCTCCTGCAGCCGTTGAGCAGCACGATATGCTGGTGGGTCATTGTTCTGGTGTGCGAGAATCATACACTAACTTGGCAAAAGGGCTCGTTTAAGAGACATGGTTTAACACTGGAGGAGTGTCAGACTGAATGTCTATTCATGTTCCTGGCAGGATCTGAAACCACTGCCGCTGTGATACGGGTTATTCTTGTCTACATCATCGCTTCGCCTCACATATATCAACGCCTTAGACAGGAAATCACGGAAGCCATATCTGAAGGTCGAGCCTCGAACCCAATCACAGATGTCGAATCTCGGCAATTGCCTTATCTCCAGGTTTGCTCTACCGCCATATGCCACCTCAAAATGCTAACATTGACTAAACAGGGAGTAATCTACGAAGGCCTCCGAATTCGACCAGCTACAACAGGCATGTTCTTCAAAGACGTCCCAGCCGGCGGAGAAACCATGCATGGAAAGTATATCCCAGCAGGTACATCAATTGGCATCAATGCATCTTCTCTCCTACGATCTGAAGCACTCTTCGGACCTGATCCCGAGGTCTTTCGACCGGAGAGATATCTTGAGGTCGATAAAGAGACTAGTGCCCAGATGAAGCGTGATGTCGAGATCGTGTTTGGTTATGGACGGTGGATGTGCGCTGGAAAGCCCATTGCGTTTATGGAACTAAACAAGGTTATATTTGAGGTATGTACATGAATCCCCGTTTTAGGTGACCTTACTGACAACTGCTAGCTTCTGAGGGTTTTTGATTTCCAGCTTGTGGAACCTGAAGTGGCGATGAAGTCGGAGAGTTACATGGTGTTCCATGATCAACGTCTGATACTCAGGGTCACTGAAGCAGGCCAAGCATAGCGAAGCGAGTCACAAAAGGGTCCTTAATTCATACCATGTCAAAGCACCTAAATTTTAAACTTCGTACAATGTCACAGTGCTACAATGCCATTGTCTGGATAGTCCCGAAAGCTCGCTAAGCTCTGTGTAGTGATTGTAAGCTCCCAGCCACAGATCTCAAACGATGCTAGTTACTACCGAAGGAAGAAATTTGGGGCTACAGTGCCCGGCAAGACGAGCTTTCCATTCCCAAGTTATCCTTCCACAACGGCATCTTTTTCCTTCTCAACATGCTGGTTCAGAAACTCCCCCAAGTTATAGAAATCTCTACGGACCTCATCACACTTCGTGCCATCTATATAAATCGCGGTAACAGGCCAGTCCTTGATACCCATTTCGTCACGAATGTCTTTAACCTTATCAACGTCTACTTTGCAGAAGTAGATTGATGAGTATCTTGGAGATTCAGAGTGTCTGTCGATTCTGTCAGCTGGGCCGGTTGTCTAGAGCTACAAATAGGAATCTTACGTATCGAGGATGCGACTCATATGTGGACCAGATCCGCTGCTCCACGTAGCCCCGACGTCAACAAGAACCAATGGATGCTTCTCAATTGCATCTTTGAACTCTTCACTTCTTTGTATGTGTTAGTGTTTGGCTATAATGTGGATGTTGATGAGAAAGAACCAAGAGTTAACTTACGAATGGATCTCGTGGACGACCATCTTGAACTTCCTTTATTTAACGGAATGTTTGGTAAAGCGTCAACAATACTGTCTCTGTGCAGTGTTGGCTAGCATTGGTTTAGGAGCTTTCTGAAGCGAGATTCCATGTTGTTTTATATTTCAACGTTGATCACGAGTGTGAAACAAATCTCGGGTTGAAAAGCCACGTAATGGCCACAGCATAGCTCTTGGACTGTACATGTTTCCTTACTGTAATACCTCGGTCAATATTGAAAGACCCTGTGACTATTTTGTGTTTTGGTGTGACCGCGTGAAGAGCCTCAAGATTGCTAGGGGTCATGAGATTCTCTCGTTCTTTTACACACGTACATCGTGAATTTGAGTCATAAGGTACGGCAATCATGGACGGGGGGCCGAGTTACAGTTAGGTTAAACACCAAACTTTTGTGTCACAAGAAGTTCAAAGTCTCTACTTTAGCTCAGGTGATGATCAAAGCTGGGCCTAAACATATTTTCTGTCTAACATAGACAAAGCACTGAGTCCCAATAGGCTTCTACTTGTACTCTTGCACAAGCCTCTCCAACTTGGAAGGGTCTGCTCCCACAACCTCATCAGCCTTCTCGCCGTCCTTGAAGAGAATGAAGGTAGGCATCGCTCGGATGCCGTACTCTTGAGAAATATCCTCAGCCTCGTCAACGTTGACCTTGATAAAGTGGATCGAATCAACTGATTCCGAAATTCTGGTGGTGAGGGGTAAGCTAAGTTGTATATATGCACGTTGGATGGCGCGACCTACTTCTCTACAACGGGGCTGATGAATCGGCATGGTCCGCACCAAGGGGCCCAGAAGTCTGCAAGGACGACTGTGTTCTTTTCAAGGATATCCCTGAACTCTGAGAGGCTGTGCACTGTTAGTTTGACTTGCAAAGATGGAGAGATAATGTGCTAACTTCTTGACTTCGTGGACTGTCATTTTTGAGATGGTCTTCTATGGTGGTTGCTGAATATGATAACTTTGGGAGTTAAGAAACCTCGAGTGTTCCGGGCATTATTTATATACTGTGCCATGTTCCCCTCACGTCAGGACGCGTCATAGTCTGATTGGCTCATCGGAGCTTGCTTCGCCGTGCATATTCCGTGTCCCCGTTGCCTTGGATTCAGAGACATTTTTGCAAAACTAGACGAATCATTTCCCTATTCTGATTATTGTGGCGTCTGTATGTGGTCAGATTCCCTGAGCAACATCAGCGAGTTCCCCGCAATTTGGTAGAGCTGAATTGCTAGGGAGACTGATTGATTGACACGGTGATCTCATGAATTGTTGAGGCATTTTAGCTATGACGTCTTAATTTGAAGCTATTTGCAGCCGATCGGCTTGTGGCTGAAAGTTGATCTACAGACTTTTAGCGTGGGCCCTAGAGGCGGGGAGTTCCGAGTTGTTGTTTAGTGAGAAAGCTTGCTAACCTACAGTATGAGAGTTATGTCCATTGCCAGTCGGTTATAACCTACGGATGTATTCTCATCTGGGGCTCAGACTTTTGACTAAACTATTATACATATGCGGCTGAATATCGACTCTATCATACTAAGCTGCTATTTCATCATTGCGCATGCCGTGTCTCACATGCAAAACATGATATCTGCAGCCTAGCAAATCAAAAGGCAGATCTCATCCCTCGTGGTATGGATGTCTCTTTCGTTGTCAGATTGATTGATCTTAGCCAGCCCCATCAATGAATTGCAGGATAAATTTCTTGTATACATGACCAAGATAAGGTGGCTTACAAGCTACTATTGGCTACACCTGATTGACTACTAAATAATCAGTAATCAAGACCGAAGCATATGCCGGTATGTTTACTGATCGCTTCTACATACTCAAGACATTGGCATGTCACCGTTCTTTTAATTCACTGGATCGGTGCACCAAAAATACGAGGCTAACATCAGAATATTCTATACCATGATGTCCAGCTTCTTGGAGACATATATAATTTCGTACTTATGGTCATAAATCTTAAACTATAAACAGTAGAACCCGCTCCAAGTCGGCCGAGCTTAAACCAATAACATTGGAACTCCATACAACGACCCAGGCTTCCGTCTCTCACAACACACCTAAGGAAACTTGTTCCGGCAAGAAGAATCAGCACCAGTAGCACCAGCACCCTGGCATCTGCGTCTCCAGTCACAGTTATCGAAGCTTGAAGCACCACCACCATAGGTCTTGACGTTGCACTCCTTGTACTGAGTATTCGCGCCGTACTCTCGCGTGTTGGGCTCCGTTCCACCCTTGAAGTGGTCGCAAACGCTCTGGGTGGCGTCGTTGTTGGGAATGCCGTTGCTGTCGTAGCAGTGGCAGCTTTCGTAGCTGGCGCACGCTGAAGCGAATGCTGAGAGGGTGAGGAGACCGAGGATTGAGACCTTCATTTTGGCGGAGAAGCTTGCGTTCTGGAGGAGTTAGGCTTTGCTAAATGCTCTGGGGGTTAGGTATGTACCTTTGGTGTTGGTTATCAAGGTGGGCTTTAAGATTGTGATGTTGAGTTGTGAGAGTGATGGCTCTTTCTTGAAAAGACATCGACACATATTTATACCCAGAAACCCAAGTAAAGAACCTCTTTTCTGAACATGTCAACTCGATAGATCACCGATCCCATGGTCTCCAGTCATCTTCAACGGGCGTAACAAATCTGAGCTTGCCATGACTCAAGAACCTCATTATGAGAATACGTGGTATTCCTGATGCTCAAATCTCTCACAGTGATGCCAAGAAACATCGCCAAGACAACAATTTCTATGCTTGCACACATTCTCATAGTTGTGGTCGGTAAATCGGACTTTGGTTTCTTGGCAAATCAGGGGTCGAACTACTTATCCAACTGCCGAAAACTCTACACTCGTCTATTCACGAAATGCCCCATATAACTCTCGAGCTTATATACTAGCGGTCAAAATAAGGTTTTGCATATAGTATGCTGTGACAGGTTCCGCGAGATGTCACTGTTGATTCATCCTATGGGAGCTCGCCGATGATCCGGTGCGAAGTTCCGTTCAAGGGATGTCATGACTCGCCATATAGATCGTTAACCACTCACAAGGCCATGTGTACTCGCTTGTTGTGATCGAAGGATGCGTTCCAATCGGATTGGGCCCTTGAACATGAACCTACATCATCCAAGGTGAGAATGGCCCGGAAACAAATCAAGCAAGTTCGCGTATGTTCCGCTTACAATGCCAACAAAATCAGAATGAAAAATTCCGATTCTTATTTCTGATCTCTCATTCGTTATCCCGCCTTTTCCTCAATATTTCCGATCAAGCCTGAAGAACTAAACTCGGCAGTTCCCTTCATCTTCTTATTTCGCCTTGGATGGATAGTCCATGATCCCACTCCAGGTTGTCCAAATTTCCTCCGTCCACCATCATCCTACTATAGAAAGACTTCCACTATGTCTTAGCCAGGGCAGCTACATTAGGAGTAAGTGGCTCCAACTCGTCAAGCAGAGACTTCAAACCCCAAGGAACAAGAGGCCAACTAACGCAGAGTTTGATGTTCAGTTTATTCCAAGTGACGCCACTCGCCATCTCAGGCTGCACGCGAAGTCCTCCTCACCCTTGATCACTACACCGTAGCCCTTCCAAACGCTCTCTGAGACTTGTCATGCGATATTCCATCCACACTAAGTAGTCAACGACTCATATAGTGCTCAAACCCTCAAAGTCTACCACGTCCTGCTACACAAGCCAAGGTACAAGTACAGTGACATCGTCCCATACACCAGTTGGTCCATCAGTCCTCCTAAGCAACATCTACACGCAAATCCCTCAAGTTTCCATAGCAGTTATAGATGAAAGTGGCTGTAGGGGAGACAAATGCCAGTGCCAGATCTCCCGCCTAACCGAGTCGGTCTCTGTATTGGGGTCTACCTATTAGGGTGTATGAGGATTCCCCCTCATTGTCCTATGCCGTCTCTTTCAGCTCAACGACAAAGCAAGCCTCGCTAGTCACGCTGTGATCTAGGGGAATTTTGCAACGAGGCCTTTTCTAGTATCCTGGTGTTTCTATATTATCACTTTTGCTTCCAATATCGTTGTTGCTGGATTGTCTGTCTGTTATTCTGTTTATTTCTGGGACCCTAGCCTAGTAGATAATGGAGGCAACTCGGGGATAAGTGGCCTCCCATCGGCTCTGATCATGGCTCCACCACGATCCGCCGAGCCGCAACATTTTTACGTTATAGAGACAAGGATATTTCTGACTTGAAAAGATTTCTAGAGTGGGCTTATTAGACTTGGGAGTAACGTAATAAGATAGATCTCGATTGATCGTCGAATCAATTCTTTTGTCAAGTTAGATGAGGCTTTTGATAAACGAAAATCTCGATATCGTATTATACCTAGCTGGTAGAGTTTGACCTCGGTTTTAGACAGTGGCAAATTGCTCAACCACTGAACTTGACTCATCGAAAGATTGGAAAATCTGCTTTTCGTGAATTAATACGTCCTTAGAAACACTCATGACATTTACTGTTACCTATCAAGATATCATTGATTCTTATGCTTAAAGTCCTGTAGACAATTTTCTCCAACTTTTCAATGTAGAGTCGCAAAACCTCCAAATCTCTTGGAGTAGATACCCTCATTATCAATACCGACCCCTTCCCCATGGAGATTTACGTAAATAACCAATTTAATACCTGGAGTAGTAACCAAGACTCCCCCTTAGATCGTGAAGATTCAATGGCGATTAATGAAAATTTTGCATCCAGAGTCATGACCATGCCATGGGTGGGCCTAATAGCGTTGTTACTATGGGGCCTTGAATCTTTTTTATAATGGGGCCATTTAGCAAGACTTTTTTTCTTCCTTTTTCTTTAATTCCTCACTCCTTTCTATCTTTTAGGTAATTCCTTGTATTTGGTCATCATGGCTGTTGAAAAGGTTGTGTCTGATTCCCCCGTCGTTGGTGTAATGGCTGATGAAAACGCTCCTACGAAGGAAGCCTTCGTCGCAACGGGTGAAGAATATGAGCAGGATGATTTCATGACGAGGACGGGACTGAACGCTAAATCTTTTACGAGGAAGCATTATGGACTTGGACTGGTGGAATTGGATCGCAAGATGAAGCCGAGACATCTTCAGATGGTTGCTATTGGAGGGTCGATCGGTGCTGGATTCTTTGTTGGATCTGGTTCGGCTTTGAGTAAAGGTGTAAGTGAGCCACTCACTCAATTGAATATCAACTAACTGTTATAGGGCCCTGCTACGTTGTTTATCGACTTCTTCCTCGTTGGAGTCATGGTTTTCAATGTTGTCTACGCAATGGGTGAACTAGCCGTCATGTATCCCATCTCTGGTGGTTTTTACACGTATGCAGCTCGTTTCATCGACCCGTCTTTCGGTTTCGCCATGGCGTGGAACTACACCCTTCAATGGGCTGCTACACTTCCGCTCGAACTCACAGTCTGCGCTATCACGATTCAGTACTGGTCCCCTGACATTTCCCCCGGAGTCTGGATCGCCGTGTTTCTCGCTGCTATTACCATCCTCAACATGTTCGGCACGCTAGGCTACGCCGAAGAGGAATTCTGGGCAGCGTGCTTCAAACTCACCTCCATTTCTATCTTTATGATAATCGCGCTGGTGCTGGTTTGTGGTGGGGGTCCGTCGAGTGGGAGCTATGATACGTATCAGGGCTTTAAGCTTTGGCATGATCCTGGGGCTTTCAAGAATGGATTCAAGGGATTTTGCTCTGTTTTCGTAACTGCAGCGTTTTCGTTTGCTGGTTCTGAACTCGTGGGTTTGGCAGCTGCTGAGTCTCGAAATCCTACTGCTTCAGTTCCTGCGGCTATCAAGCAGGTCTTTTGGAGAATCTGCTTATTTTACATCGTTGCGCTACTATTCGTTGGATTGTTGATCAGCTGCAATGATGAGAATCTTCTCAGCTCGAGTTCTTACTCCAACAGCGCAGCTTCGCCATTCGTCCTTGTTGGGAAATATTCCGGTCTCAAAGGTCTCGATCACTATATGAACGCTGTTATCCTCTCATCAGTTTTATCCCTCGGCATCGCCTCCGTGTACGGCGGATCACGCACACTTCTTGCCCTTGCGCAGCAGGGTTTTGCTCCAAAGATCTTTACCTGGGTTGATCGAGCGGGTCGACCTTTACCTTCTGTTGGATTCATCATTGCTTTTGGATGTCTTGCTTTTCTGAATCTTGATGCAGCTGGTCCTGTTATTTTTGACTGGCTTTTGGCTTTGTCGGGATTAGCTATGCTTGTTTGCTGGGGATCAATCTGTCTTGCGCACATTCGATTTAGAGCGGCGTGGAAGTATAATGGACATACACTCGACGAAATCCCCTTCAAGGCTATCGGTGGCGTTTGGGGATCATGGTTGGGGTTGATCTTTGTTGTTGTCATTCTCATTGCTCAAGTAAGTTCTAGTCCTTCAGTCTTTGAGGCATCGGCTAACATTTCTCAGTTCTACGTGGCGATTGTCGCCCCTGTTGGCGAGTCCGGAATGGGTACTGTTGAGGATTTCTTCATGCAATATCTTGGACTTCCTATTGTGTTGGCTTTCTGGGCTGGAGGATATCTCTGGAAGAGGACAAGATGGATCAGCATTGACAAGATTGATATCGATACGGGCCGACGTGAACATGATTGGGAGGCTATCAATGCTTGGAGGACAGAGCTCGCTACGTTTCCCTGGTGGAAGCGATTGAGGTATACTTTGTTCTAGTTTAAAAGGTCTGATGGGAATAGATATACTATAGAGTTTGGATTTTATGACGATGAGAATATTTCATCAAAGAGATTTCGAATGGCCCAGATTTGAAAGATGTAAATGTTGGCGCAATTATCCAAGGCCTAGAACAGCCCCTTTTCTACGGAGCAAGGGGATAATAAAACTTAAGACCTCTATCCTAGGTGATAAAAAGCCTTAGAAAAATTTAGCATAATTTAGCATAATTTTGTATAGATTTAGAAGATCTTTAATTAAATATTTTTAGCACCTTCATTTAATGTCAGAAATCTTCTTGCGCCCCCTGGGGGTGTAGATTAATCGATTTCCTTCAGGCCTGATTGTCGGATTGTTTGTTTTCCTGTGTTCACTTTCATCACCCTGACCCGATCTCTTTGTTGTGTAGATAGACAATCTCATTTCATCACGTTCACTACCTACTGACGAATTGGCTCCTTTGTTCATAAGCACAGCAAACTGTTCACAGCATCATGGCCAGTCACAGTTCTGAATCAATGTTTCTAAAAGAACGATGTATCTACCAAGCCCGTCCGCAGCTTTTCCCTTTCCTAAACTTGAGAGGAACTGAACCAACCTGAAAAGAACTGGACTGCTACCGCATATCTGAATCTCACAGAGGTTCAAGAACAAGCTAATATGGACGCCACCATGAATAACGCAGGTCCACAGTCATATTCTGACTTCCCATGGGACTCACTAATCGACACATTTCCTTTTCTCGCCAATCAAGCCTACCAAGCACTCTCCACACAACTAGAATTCTTCCGCAGTATAAGCACCGTGAACCTCCCTATTCCCGAGGAAGCCTCTGCAAAAGAAAAACTAGACACAATTCTCGATAAAGCGAAACTCGTCAATGAGCTCATGTCAAGTTTGACTCACAGCTCCAACCTTCTCATTGAGTTGAAGAGTATAGCATATGACGAGATGATCGATGCAAGGAGAGAGGAAGTTGATAGTATGATTGATGAAGCGGGCGAGAATATTGACAAGGTTATTGCCAGGCAAAAGGAGGAAGCTCAGAGAGATTTGGGGCAACAAGCGCCGGAACCAACAGCGAGGGAGATTGAGGAACAAGAAAGACGTGATGAGCGGGAAATGGTTAGGCAACTAAGAATGAGGCTAGAGGCAGACTTAGGAGGAGCTCCAGGACCTTCGATACCGCCTCCAGCTGTGCAGCCACCAGCTCCCCAGCAGAGTCATGTGCCACAACAAAGCACTATACCACAGCAAATTCCAGGACTTCAACATGCTGCTGCACTACCAACGGGCCATCAAGTATACAATCCAGTACCACTACACCACCCAGTTCCAGCACAGACCCAGGCACCAGGTCATGGTCCGCTTCCTGGACATAGTCAAGCTCCAGTATATGGTCAAGCTTCAGGACAGAGTCAAACTCCAGGATACATTCAAGCTCCTGGGCATGGTCAACTTCCAGGACATGGCCAGGTCCCAGCATATCCCCTCCCCCAAACAATCCCCATACAGAGACGAGATAGTGCATACACCGAAACAAGCGCCACAAGTTCTGATGACTCTGAAAGTCGTAGAATGCTGAATAATGAGCTGAAGAAGCAAAAACAAAAAGACAGAGCTGCCAAGAGAATGGCAAAGATGAAGAGAGAGCGGGAGAGGGGCGACTATTGTAAGCGCTGTGGGCGTTGTTGATAGCAATACATCTGTACCTATAGCGAATACGTATAATCAAGTGATGCAGGTGGTAATAATTATATCTGGCTCTGCAAGTTAATACTCTGTGGCTTAAAAGTAGAAGTTTTCTTACTAATGACCTGATAATTCTGTTATAACTACTATCAAACGGCCCCCTCTATGACTTCTCATACATAAGTATCTCCCATATCGAAAATTTCCGAAAGAGTACAGGGTTCGAACGTTACGTGCGAGGTCTCTTCTTTCTTCCTGTTTTGCAAACATTCTTTTCGCCAAAGTTCAGCGATATCTTGTCCAGGCTCCAACTTATCCTTGAGTCTGCGAAGACTCTGGGCCATTGTTTTCGGACAGACATAGCCCGAGTGTTCCAGCCACTGTCTCGCCATGAGCCCAATCTTTTCGGAGCCTCCAGCTTTATTTTTGTCCATCTTTGGGAAGAGCTTCTTTTCCAAAAGTTGTTCAACTTCTTTTGCTTTTCTTGTGGGTACCATTATCTCCCAGCAACGGACATGGTATAGCTCCACAGGTTGACCGGCTCCTTCTTTGCCCGAAGGAATCCGCGGCCAGTTGATTTTTATCCGGTACCGCTCGTCCTGCGGATGCAATGCAGGACTTGGGTTCCGTTGGCGTACGCATAAGTCGCCGGCCGAGCAAATTCCCTCACCTTGAGAATTAGGCACTAGCTGAACCAACTTATGACGATGTTTTCTGTCAGTCTTTTCCAGGCGGCTCATGAGGTCTGTCCCAAGTCCTCGGAGGGGGGTAACTGATTCAGATGACGGACCTGCAACGTCTTGGTCGGGTCCGGGTTCGGGTTCAGCCGACGAGGAAGACTTTAGTTGTGAAGGAGCCGGAGGCCGTGGTGGAGTCGAAGGCTTTTCTGTCTGTGACAGTGGTGGTGGAGATGAAAGTGGTGATGAAAGTGGTGAACTGCTGCTGTCTTGAACTGGGCCTCCAGACCCATCTTGGTCCACATCCACAGCCGAAGGCGTCTCAACAGGAGTCGGATTATTGTTTTGATTAGCCTGGAAATGGCCTCCAGTCCCATCATCAACATTATCGACTGGAGTATATTGGTTCACATGCACAGCCGAAGATGCCCCATGAGCAGCTTGAACAGCGCCATATGCATCCTGGAAATAGTCTCCATTCCTATCATCAATACTATCGGATGGTGGATCTGCGTACATATCCTCAGCCGAAGATGTCTCAACAGGACTCGAAACATAGTTGTTATCAGCTTGGACACGCTTAACCGATGGTCCATCCTCAAGTTGTTCTATTTCTTCTGTCACAGTGGCAAGTTTGCGTTTCTGGTCGTTGTCCCGCCCACGTCCACGTCCACGATTCTGGCTGGCATTTGTTGGCCTCTGACTACTGGTCGAATCTGGTGTTTGGGTAAGGTCGATGGTGATGGGGTGTTGGGGTCCTGAAGGCCCTGAAGGTGGAGGGACTTCGCTGGAAGTGTTGGGATCTTGGTCATCCTTAAACTCGCACATGATGCTTTGATATGATACGGTATAGCCGTGATGGATGATGATGATGATGGATGAAGAGTAAAAGTTGTAGAGTACAAGTTGGCTTGGTAGATATCTTTCCAGAAGTACCTTACCTTAGATACTTAACCAAGTATGACGGGAGAAGGTACTGCTATGAGAGGAAGTTGCAAGTCCATAGAGTGCTAACCTACCAAGGCAGGCTAGGGGAAGCAAGAAAAACAGCTTACCAGTGAGGCACTCGAGTCAGCCAGATGACCCCTGAACCATCAGCCACGTAGACGTTGATATGGTGATGCACTACCTTACTCACGATATCCAGTTCAAGTCCAATAGGTGCAGACAAAAAGCCTTAGGTAAATTTAGCATAATTTAGTACAGATTTAGAGGATTTTAGACTAAATATTTTTAGCACCCTAAGTCACAAGTCTTCTTGCGCCCAAGGGAGTATATATGGCTTAGACTGGATTATATTGGAAACAAGTCCAGCGTGGCAATTGAGAAGCTCTGCGTTAACGCTTTAGCCGATCTGGGCGGCCATGTCATTAAGATACATTGGGTCCACGGGTGTATTTGTAGACATCCGAGCCACATCTCGTATATAGGTACAGTCCTCAACTGACTTGATTATAACACAAATATACAGGGGTATTGACTATCATCACATCCATCCTACTTAGAGGCCCTCGTATGCTCCTCATAAAACTCCAACGTCAGCGCCGCCAAAAACCCAGGAATGCATCCCTTCTCCCTAACCCAGAACCCAATCTGATCACTAATCCTCCTTGCGAAATCACTCCTCGGCCCACCGCCAACCTTCATTGTCCCCCGCTCGCCATCAAACACGATCGAGTTCTCATGCTCGTCTGTCTGCGAGGGGTAGAACGTGCTCTCGACGCGCATCTTGCCGTTGGGGATGAACGTCACGGTCCAGCCGAGCGTGGAGAAGATGGCCTCTTTGAACTCTTGCGACTTGGAGCCCCAGACTTCTTTTAGACGGCGGGTGCGTTTCTCGGCGGAGGCGGTTTCGGACTTGGCGGCGGTGATTTCGCGCTCCATCGCGGCGAGGACGGAGGTTGGGATCATGGGGATGGAGGAGTTGGAGTTGTTGGATTGGAGGGTTGCGAGGAGCTCTTCGTTTTCTTTCTTTAGTGCTTCGAGAGTAGAGCGCTTGATGGCTTCGAAATCCGAAGTGGGATTTGACTTGAGTGATAGAACGCGTGTTTGTGTTTGTTGCTTAGCAGCTTTAAGTTGTTCCTTGCTGGTAGACAGGTCTTTCTCCAGCAAAGCAATCTTGTTTTGCGATTTGGTCAATTGCTCCTCTAGCATACGCTTCTTTCGCGTGAGTTGACCGAGTTGCTCTTGAGAACTGTCATCCTCCGCTCTTGAGCGCTTGCTGCCCGTCGCAGGCTGGGGTGTGCTTGGTGCGGAGGGCTCGATTGACGATAGCTCAGCGTGTAGGTTCTGTACTTCCATCTTATACTTGTCGACAAGATCCTCCAGCTCTTGCACGCGCTGTACACGAGCTTGATCGAATTGTTCAGGCTGAAGTGTCTCGTCCTCGGTATCGAAGGTCTTGAGCTGTGCACGGAGATATTCGACCTCCTTGACAGCCAAGGCACGTTGGCGCTCCAGTCGCATTCGGGCCTTATCGGCGTTGCTAGCATTTGCCACAGTCTTTGCATTCTCAACCTCGTTCTTAAGTTGAGATTGCTCGTCGCGGAGTGATTGGATCGTGTTCTGAGCAGCAGTGATCTCAGCCTGTAGAGCCCCAACCTTCTCAACGTACGATGCATTCGTCAAGCGCTCCTCAACGAGGGCTCTCGCCACGGCTTCTGGCGAGTCGAATTCAGACTCGTCCGTTTCAGCAGCATTTCTAAGGTATGCCGACCAGGCCAAGCGCTCGTCTTCTAATCGCTGTCGTTGTATACGCGCCTCGGTAAGCTCTGCTTCAACCAATTCCGCTGACTCCAACTTTCGCTGTAAAGTTCGCTTCTCTTCTTCGACAACTTCGACTGCCTTGCTCAATGCTCGTAGGTGCTTAAGTTCGGAGAGCTGGTCGCGATTCGTCGCCTCGAGTTTTCGAATATGCTGAACTTGTTCAGTAAGTTCCTGTCTGATGATCTCCATCGTCTCTGCATCGCCACTTTGCGCTTTGAGTCGCAGAACATCGGCCTCAAGATTCGCAATAACTCCATCTTTCTCAGCCAATTGAGCTTGTGTCTGTTGCAAGACATTCTCTCGCTGTTCGCTCTCTTGCTCGAATTCTTGGATAGTCTTTTGCGCCGCTGCAATCTGCATCTCCATGTCTGTGGCTTTTCGGTCGGCAATGCGAGCAGCATCGTCCTTCGCTGTAGACAAGTCCTCAAGCTGTTCCTGCAGCAAGCGAGCCTCATCCTCTGCTTCACGAACCTTGCGCTCTAATTGCTTCTTATCACCATCGATCGAGTCTTTCGCTTCTTGCAATTCCCTTCGAAGGGTTTCTGTTAGCGCAACTGCCTTTTCTCGTTCAGCCTCAGCCGCTTGTCGGTGCTGCGCTTCATCCTGCTCCCGCCGTCGAGCTTGCTCCAACTTGCTACTTTGTTCCGACGTCGCAATCTCTTTCTCTTGCTCAGAAGTCTGAATTCGATATTGCAGTGTCCCAATCTCAGCCTTCAATGACTCGATCTCTCGCCTGTACTTCTCGTACTCGTCCGCGTCGGGGGGCGCCATGTTCTCCTTATGACTTTCGCGCGAACCGGGACGGACAGACTCAGCGACGTGGCTTTGTCGAGATGGAGGTCGAGGAATATTTGATTCGCCTGTGAACAGATTGTATGTCGGTTGTGTGCTCGCGCGGAAAGAGGAAATCTGCCAAGGTTCGCAGTCAGAGACATGTGTTCAAGCTTGGGAATGTTTGTTTTTTGTGTTGACTTACCCTGGACTGTCGTAGTGATGTCTGAGGTCTGTCTATAGCAGACGTGCTGGCTCGGAATCTGGCATTGACAGAGCTTCTCCGGCTCCCACGCCCATCTTTATCATTGGGCGTATAGGAGCGCATTTTCCGAGTTTTGTGGGATGCGTTGCTTGAATGAATGAAAGATCGTGGTCTGTAGATGGTTTGTTTGCGATCACCACGGTAGCTTGCGTCCTCACGTGACGTTGCTGGTCCTTGCGTTGAAAGAGTGGGCTTCAAGAGGATATAACAGAAATGCGGAATAAAAATATGTTAGAAGAACCACAATATGCTTTGGAAGGAAGATAAATTGAATATTCGAGTAGTGTGATGCGTCACTGATATACTACGAGTGTTTGGGCCTAGAGATTTGCCCAAGACTTGTTGAGCCGATGTAGGGTATGCTGGAAGAAGCTCTGTGTCAAGCTTCACGAAGCTTCTTGAACTCTGGTGGCGTGTAACGGCAAGCTACTTTAACATTAAGGATGCTCGGGTGTCTCCGTCGTGCAATTTATAGCTTGTTGACCGACTGTTATTGTTGTAACAATTAGGGTTGGTCAACAATTGTCCCATAGTCATTGCGTCTGTTCTACTTGAAAGTCACAAGCATTTCACCATTACAATAGCTCTTTGAGTTTTATACAAACCAATGATCCAATCCCAAGCCAAATTCAGGCCAAACACATTCTAAACCCCTAACAAACTCCCCAATCACTTCCTATAATGGCGCATCCTTGCAAACCATCCTCTCTCCAAGCCTGCCAAGGGGATGCAATAAAACTCAAGATCTCCATCCTAGGTGACAAAAGTTCTTAGGTAAACTTAGCATAGTTTAATATAATTTAGTATAGACTTAGAGGATCTTAGACTAAGTATTTTTAATATCTTAGTAAAATATCAGAAGTTTTCTTAAGCCCCAGGGCCTGCCAAGTTGATATCATCCCAGTGACGTATTCCGTACCTGATAAAGATGGACCCTTGTCCCCGTTTCTAGAGCCTCTCCCCATTGGCCATCCCACGTTCCTCATGACCCACTCTCTTTCTTTTCCCTTGTGTCAAGCTTCAGGCCCGACGATCACCGAAGTCGAGTTGCGATCCATCCGCTTACAAAACTGAGCTCCACTGACGTCGATTGTTGAATGACGACGGTTTTATTCGTTCCTTTTTGCTTGCGCGTGTTTGTAGCTCTTCTTATTCTTGGATGAATGCTACCGAAGCTTCCGCGGCAGCTAACGACCTCGGCATCAAGAGCTTCAGCTGTAACATCATCTCTTACAACCTCTTAAGCTTCCAACCTTGAACTCAACCTATTCTTCACCTGCCGAGAACTCACATCTACAACAATGGCCTCAATTGGCCTCCGGGTAAGCTCTATATCCCCCTACCTCTCCGCCGTCCTCTAACATCTCCAGTCCTCCGTGACCACCCGCGCCATAACCCTCGGATCCTCCCACCTACGACAAATCCCTCCAACACAATACACACGATACTACTCCAACTCAACGAAACCCTCCACCTCAAGCTCAAGTTCAAGCTCCGACGAATCCATCGCAAGCAGCGCATCCTCAACACCAAGCAGTAAGCTCAATGTCTTCAGCAGCGAATGGGAAGACCTCGACACATCCATCAAGTCCTTCGCTGATCTACCACATCGACTCTTCGGCGCGAACCAACACATGATCATCAACAATGAGCTCAAGGAAGCCCTGCGCCTTATGCTTAGGCAGTTTAATGCGCCGATAATGTACTGCTTTGCTTACGGTTCTGGCGTCTTTCCGCAGAGTCCTTCCAAGGCTAGTATTTCGGAAGCAGACTTTCGCGCTGTGCATCCGAATCCACCGGAGGCGCTTATCAAGTCGCAGAAGGGATCGCCGAAGGTGCTGGACTTTATCTTTGGTGTGTCGCATGTTGAACATTGGCATTCGATCAACATGAAGCAACATCGGAACCATTACTCAGGACTTGCATCGCTAGGCTCGGGTGTTGTATCGCGCGTGCAGAATTGGGGTGCCGGTGTCTACTTTAACCCATATGTGGAGGTCAACGGAATGCTCATCAAGTACGGCGTCACAAGTATCGATAATCTCGTTCGCGACCTGTCTTCCTGGGATAGTTTATACCTCGCCGGTCGTCTTCAAAAGCCCGTCAAGATCCTCCGCGACCATCCTCGCGTCCGACTCGCCAACCAACATAATCTCATCGCCGCAGTCCGAACAGCTCTTCTTCTCCTCCCACCACAGTTCACAGAAGCTGAACTCTACAGCACCATCGCTGGTCTAAGCTATCTAGGCGACCCACGAATGGCTCTCCCAACAGAGAACAAGAGCAAGGTCACAAACATCGTCGACAACAACATCATTCACTTCCGTCGTCTCTACGCCCCCCTTGTCAAGACCCTTCCAAATGTCGACTTTACAGGCGCTTGTCGCATCGACGACACAGACTGGATCATGAATCCTGAAGCCGGCAACAAACTCCAGCAAGACATGGATCCCGTTCGCCGCGGTAACATGGTCAGACGACTCCCCCAAACCTTCCGATCACGCCTCTACTTCCAATACCAAAGACGATTCGGCATTCCCCGCGGAGAGTTCAACGAGCTCATGAAGGCTTCAACGGATGAAGAAGGCGGCGCCGTTAAAAGGATGCAAGGCGGAGAGTTTGAGCGCCGCATCGCCACAGACGACCCCCAGAAACTCAAGGAAACGGTGCGCATCGTTATTAAGCAAACGGTCAACTGGCCAAGTACCGTGCAAAGTATCAAGGGCTTATTGATGGGCGGATTCTCGAGAACGTGGCGTTATCTAGGGGAGAAGTATTCAAAGTATAAGAAGGACCAAGATAGTAAAAAGAGCAAAAAGGCGTGATCATTTCTGTATATCAAAAGCATGACACCTTTTATGTCCCACGGTTTTGGAGTATAAGGACAAAAAGGAATTAGGATAGACGCAGCGAAGTAGCAAAAGACTTTGAACATATTGTCCTTTTTTATGATTCATCATGGTTCTGTTTCTTTCAGCTCCATACATATAAGCCTACTTTCTGTTCCTTCCTAGGTGTGGTTTTAACATACAAATACGCATACAAAGAGAAATTATACTAAAGAAAAAGATGAAGATGGGTAACAAAATGAAGAAGAGTGACAAGTTCACCCCCGGGAACAAGCCCCATACGCTCGCTATTCAATGCGCCGCCAAGATATGGCAGTTATCTTGACTTTTCTATCCATGCCCGTGAAAATTATTCAACACTACCCACTACCGTCCTTCATATTTACCGCTGACGAGCTTTCTCGAGATAGGTACGTCAACCCACTTTTGTTCTGTGCTAGCAGTGTCGTCTGCAAAGGGATCGTCCTCGCAGACATCTTTGCCTTTACCCTTGCCCTCGTCGAGTCTAGAGATGGAGATACCACTTCCGATGACTTGATCGCCTGTGGCTGTGAACTCCCAGCGAGCTTCAATGTGACCTGGTTTAGGCTCTGCGCCTTCTGCGCCGATGATGCGGCAGACGATCTTGTGAGGTTCCGTTGTGAGGGTGAGATCCCCGATGCGCCAGTACACGAGGTGTTTGTCCTTGAGGTGTGTGCCTACGGGCTTTGTTTGGGCGCCACTGGATTTGCCTTCGTAGGTGGCGACGATGACAACGTTGTGTAGTGTTACTGGGGCGGTGAGCTTTGACGACGGGTTGAGCTGGTACTGAAGCAAGAGGCCGAGTTTGTCTCCTTGGGGTTTCCATGCGGGTTTGAGGGAGAGAGGAGCATGCTCGCCCAGTGTAGGGGTTTCGGAGTCCTCGGAAAATACTCGGTATGAGAATGCGGTTGCGTTCTTGGTGAGGTGAGATACATCGAGGTTGAACTGATCGTTATGGTCAGGAGACGAGTTCTGCACAAAGATGCGGTTCAGCCCGATGCGCTCGAGGGCTGAAAAGTTGTTGATTCGGATAGTCTCGTAGCCTGATATGTGTTAGTGGGTTTAAGTATTGTGATTATGGGGGTGCTTACTCTTCGCATCACCAGAGTCACTGGGGTTGTTAACGAATGCGACCTCGCCAGTAATGGTTGTAGACTTGACAACACCATCCTCAAAAGTAGCAGAAACACTCTCGATGATAGACGTGTTCAGACCCGGAGCAGTCATATGTGCATGCTGAGGATGGTTTAGACCACCCAATGAGTTGCCTGACCTCACAGACTGCGTATCCGAAGTACCAGCAATGCTAGCCTCAGATGCCAATGCTGCAACTGCACTCCCCTTGGAAAGGGATTGTGCGAAAGATGGAGATGTTGGTCTAGCGCTCAGGGACGAGTCCGTACCACTCTCAGGGAGGTTAGGTGGTGGCACATACATAGTATGTCGCACGTCACGACGTCCTCTCACTGTACCACTACGACGAGTGGCCGGCCCAAGCTTGAGACTGTTGGCGACGCTAGAAAGAGCAGCCATTTTGGCTTCTGGGTCCTCGTCCTCCACAGGCGTTTGCTGAATGTTGACCTTGAGAAGCTGGTCAGGATCTTCGCCAGATTCCTTAGCTTCACGCTGAGCCTCAGAGATGGGGTCGTTCATTGGTGGTGGAACGGTAAATCCTTCTGCGTCCTTGGTTGCGAGCTGTTGCGGCGCGGGGGACTGGCTCTCCTGCTTGTGCGACGGCGGAGGACCAGGAGGAGGCTGGACATCTGACAGATCGGGTTCGTGGTTACCGTTGACTGTACCCCCGGTCGTTTGTGGGATCGGGCTGTCGAGCAGATTTCCGTTGTGTGACACTCCGTTCGTGTTCTCATGCGAGGCATCGGGCCTGGGTGAGTCGGTCTCGTTATTGGGTAGCTTCGGCACGTCGGGAGTTTCTGCTAGAGAGGACAATCGGTGGTGCTCAGCGAGGTTGGTGGAGGAGCCTCGAGGGGAGACACCGCGGTCATTTTGGCTGTGACTGGTTCCCATGCGTCCGAAGCTGGGGCCTAGCTTTCCGGGAGAGAGCTGACCGAAACCTGCGTGCATGCTCTGTCTCCTGCGTCCACCGAACATGGTACCGAGGCGGCGCAATTTACCACCTTGTAGCTGTTAGCAAACAGTCGTTGAATGTTTCCAATGGACCTACCTGGCTTCTCTTGTGGAACCGAGTTGTTTTCGCTGATATCATCATCGCCTGCGTGGGAAGAGGCGGGAGCTGGAACAGGCGCAGGAGACGATGTATGAGCGCTTGGAGCAGGCAAATTGGTGCTATCGGCAGTGCTGGGAGGTACTGGTGTCGAAGGAGCTGTGCCCGCAAAAGACGACTGCCGTGTTGATGTCCTTGTAGGAAGCTTCGCCTTGCCAGCCGTAGCCCTGTGCACGAATGATTGAATCTCCTTTTCCGTGTCGATTTCGAGCATCAGAGCCAGAGTCTGCATAGCATTCTCCTGGACCCGCCCAGCTGAATCGGATTCATGTGTCTGATACTGTGTGAGAAGATCACGCAGGTGGTTCACTCGTGACTCGTCGAGGGCCTGGAGAGATTCGAAGATAAAAGGTGCCTGCGACTCCCACTGTCCAGTAGCAGATTCGAGCTTGGAAGACGCTGCATCGACTTTTGAAGTGTTTGCACGGCCTCCTTTCTTGGTGAGCTTATCAACCTGATTCTGGGACTCTTCGAGGTCCCTAGCCATAGTCGTTAGGTTGCTGGACATGGTGTTCATGTTCTGGACATCTTTGCGGTTGGCAAAATTGCGCAGCGGATGCTCGATGTCTCTCTCGATGCGATCGGCAAGCTGATGATGCGAGTGGGCGATATTTTCCGTCGAGTCGATGATTCTATTCCACGGCGCTTGGAACACACTGCAGTTCTGTGAGTAATTGCGATACAAAGGCCTCAGGAGGGATGTTTACCCTAGCTCAGACTGAGAATTGGGAACCTTGAAGAGAGCAAGCTTCTTGAGGCCCTGCACGTACTGATCCTCCACGCGACGGCGCTCCTGTGTAGAATTGATTAGCGGGATGTCGACGAGGCTCGCAGCATGATGCCATGTCGTTGCGTAGCCATTGGCGGTTTGCGGATTGTCGTACCTGGAGCCAGTCGGCAATTTCGGTGTTGACGCGGGACATGCGCTTCATTCGTTCGGTAAGAGTCTGCACCGCCTGGCTGGGCTGAAGAGTTGCCTATTGATAGGGCAAAAGAGTCAGCCAAAGTTCAGCCTCGTATTGTATTGACTTTTGCCTCCATTGTCGCCCGTGACGATAGAATTGGAGGTCGAGGGGATTAAGCTCACCAGCATGGCGGGATACTCGGCCCGCATATCCTCCATGATGGGCAGCGCAAAGGATTACTGTAATTATGTATAGATGCGGATGAGGGGGTAGTGAATTAATTATAGGATTAATCGCTCGAGGCCGTGATGCGCATGGCGGTTTCGGTTGAGCGAGAGGGGTCGGTCGAGATTCGGAGGTAGACGAGCTGAGTCGAGTTCGTATGCGATGATGAGCTACCCACGTAACAAAGGAGTATCCGTAGTAGATCAGATGATTGTGTTATTATCGGAAGAGTCGGACTCTGAGGAGTAAGTGAGTATTATTGCCGCAGAATGCGTAGATCCAATGCAATGAAATGCAATGCAGCCGAGGATGGACGGGACGGGACACGAGGTTGGAAAGAAGACAAAAGAGTAACTTAATGCCTTGGCTGGGACGACAACGGCTAAAAGGCCTGACCTAGAGAGAGGCTGGCACTGAAAGTGAGCGAAACAAGACAGGGCTGGAAGAGTCAGGTTTGGGCTTGGGCTGGGGTAGCTTTAGCTTGGAGACGGTGGAGCTAAGTTAATGGGTAAAACGTTTGGTGGTTGGTTAATTTTCTCTAGAGGCATTCGAGAAGTTCCCTAACAAATTAAGTTAGAGTCACGAGGCCACGACATGACCTCATAGTGTAGTCTCGGTACTTAAATAATTATCAACCCAGATGAAGCAGCATGATTATCATATCTTATACTGAGTTAACCTTTGCTTTACAGTAGATCTGCTCTGACTTGACAGGCATTGCATAACTATTATCCCCCTGCTCCTCGTCATCTTGGCCTTGTTTCTGCTTTATGAAATAGCGGGCCTGTTCTCCATCTGTTTTTCCACCAGAAACCAGATGCTCAAACCTAAGACATCCCAGTAACAAAGGCCGATCTTTGCTCTTCTTACCGTCAGGCGGGGAAATATATCTGTTGTGCTATAATCCTTTAGCAGCAATTGACTTCCTAGATCTCATTTGACCTGTCATCTACAGTATCTAAACAACCCTGCAACAATGGAACAACCGCAATGGAAAGCTGCCTTGACTATGTCTCAGCGCTATGAGACGATTCAAAAAATGTAAGTAGCCTAATGTGTAACGTACAAATACTAACTCACATCCGTAGACAAGCCTCCCTTGCTACAACTAGCATGAGTGAGGCCATCGCCATAGAACAGGCCGCCTACCAAATCGCTTCTACTCAGGTGCGCCGAATTTCAGCGGTCCAGAACTCGCGGATCCGCTGACATGGCCTAGGACGAGTACAATCTCGCCTGTCAGCCAACCTCGACACCAACACCTTCGCCTCCTCAGGAGGAAGAGGAGGGTGACTCTGGGATACGCATTGGGCCGTATGGAAACTGCAGACCTGTCTCGGATGGTGTTACCTCAGAGGTCTTTCGTTCGGGTGATAAGGCGCTCAAAGTCATTGTGACTTATCAGGATATTGAGCCGCATAATCCGCAGAGGGAGGCCAAGATACTCAAGGGGTTGAGAGAACCATGTATTCCTCTCCTCGAGACGTTTCGCGACCAGGAGCAGAGATTTGTGCTGGTCTTTCCGTTCATGCCGTGTACTCTGGCAGACCTTCTCGCCAATGGTCCTTTACCGCTTGATGCTGCCCGGTCTATATTCCGAGATGTCTTGCACGCTTTGAAGGATATACACGCACAGGGCATCATCCATCGAGACATCAAACCATCCGCAATCCTCCTCTCATCTCCAACTGGGCCAGCATATCTCTCCGACTTTGGCACAGCATGGCATCCCGAGCTATCAGCCCAATCAGAACCAGCAGACGATAAAATCCTCGACATTGGAACAGGCCCTTACCGCGCGATAGAAGTTCTCTTCGGACATAAATCCTACGGACCCGAGGTTGATATGTGGGGGTTAGGCGTCATGCTCTCAGAAACACTTCGCGATCCTCCGACCCCTATCTTCGAGTCTCGCGCTGTGCATGAAGATGGTAATCAGCTTGGTCTTATTCTCAGCGTCTTCAAGACCATTGGTACACCCACGCCTGAGACATGGCCCGAGGCAAAACAATTCAAGGTCGCACCTTTCGAGCTCTGGACTGTCTTCCCCGCTCGTCCTTGGGAAGACCTTCTTCCCAATGCAGCCCCTGACTTCATCGACCTTGTGTCTTCGCTCCTTCGCTACGATAGTCAGCGACTTTCTGCTGAGCAGGTCAGCTCTTATTCACTACTTGCCCCAGTTGCATCGCTAATTAAGGTCCCAGGCTCTTGCTCACAAAGCCTTGGCCGTGAACCCCTGACGTCAGTTGGCAGAGCATCATATCACTGGCATTGCATACCAATAATGAGAAACTCACCGCCAAATTCATTGCCTGTAACTCTTTCCCTCGTTTAATCTATACAACCCGACCGAAACTCCTGTCTCGTCGATCAATCTCATCAATTCACCACACGCTACAAAGAATCCAACGCATCCCAAAACGCTTACACAAATAGATCAACACTCATAACACACTATAAATAAATACACTCTTAAATCACGCTTCAAAAAAATACTCCAAACAGACACAATGAGTGCCCCCGAAGGCACGTACTCCATGCCATTCTCTCTAACATCCCTAACCTCAAGCAGACAACAAGTTCATCCCCTCCGAGGTCGACAAGAACCCTCTTAAGCGCGGCAATGCCGGGAATGACAAGGCTGGAGGCTCCGATAAGAAGGATGACAAGCAGAGCGGATTTGTAGAGAATAATGAAGACGGTGGCGCGAGCGTCGTTGAAGAGAGCGAGGACAACGAGGAGGGTGGTGCCAAGTTGTAGGACAATGAGTACAAGGAGGACGGGAATGTGGAGCTGATTAAAGGGAACAAGAAGGATGGCAGTGTGAAGCTTGTTGAAGAGAACAGTGACAACGAAGATGGTGGTGCCAAGCTGAAGAGCAGGTTTGTAAAGGATAAGAAGGACGAGAAGGACGAGAAACTGGGAGTATGAAGCTTGTTAAAGAGAGCGAGGACAATGAGGAGGGTGGTGCCAAAGTGTAGACGCGCCATTGACCCAATCTCTAGCGGAACATAGCATTGGAATGCTAAAGCAAAACTTTTTTATTCTATCTTCTATACTATACTACCCTCGGGGCGCAAGAAGACTTCTGATATTTAACTGAGGTGCTAAAAATACTTAGTCTAAGATCTTCTAAAACTATACTAAATTATGCTAAGTTTACATAAGTTTACCTAAGGCTTTTTGTCACCTAGGATAGAGGTCCTAAGTTTTGTTGCATCCCCTTGACTACCCAGTGATACTCCTTCTAACCCTGCCGTCTCTTTGTATCCGAACCCAAATAGTCAATTGGGTTTCTACACAGAGGGCAAGTATTCTGGTTACTGCTCTGGAACCACTTGTACAAACACGTCCTATGGAATAAGTTTTTGCAAGTGGTACATCGTTTATCGGGCATGCGCTTGTCAGTCGAGATGATACTATAGCAAATAGCACATTCGCTCTGGCCCTTGAGCGCACCGAGGATGTTTCGCTTGAAGACTTGTAGACCATCGATGATGTTGCCGTTGGAGAAGGTGATGACACCCTGTGTCGTCATAATCCAACTCTGCCACTTCTTCTCGTTGACGGCGACGCGGTTGAGACTCTGTACAGAGACGTTTTCGATGGGGTAGTTCTGAGGTATCTTGATGGCAATTGCTGCTTGATCCTCATCGACTTCATAGCCAGCTATGATTTCTCTAGAGGATCGCGCAACACGTACAACAAGTTCCTTCTCGTCCATGGCGGGAGGTTCCTGGCTATCAGCCCACTTCTGAACTTCATCAAGGACATCTGTGACGATGATGGGTGAGAAGTACTTGGTTGTCCACGACTCAACAGCGATGCGCGTCTGCTTCGAGCGACAGTCGATGTACCAAGCACGGAACAAGCCAGGTGTGTACTTGTGAAGAAGATAGAAGAGATGAACCAATAGCCACTGCATGTTCTTCTCCTCAGGCTCCGACTCTGCCAACTTCACATCGTAGTCTTGGATGTGCTCTGAAGTGAGGTTAACCTTCTCTAGCTTCAATGGATGAGCAGCTGAGTGACCTAGCACGTCAAACATGAAGTCTAGCAGTGGCCCGACACAGTTATCTTGCTTAAGGTTGTCGGTAAAGTCGTTTCGGATCTTGAATGACGATGTCGAGTAGGCATCAAAGACGAGCTTCCAGGATAGGAGATATGAGCGGATAGGGGAAGGAAATTCGGCGAGCATTTCGTCTGAGTACTTCTCAAGCGTGGGGGCGTCAAGAAGAAGTGAGAGGAGTTCATCAGGGAGTCGGGCATCTGGAACTGTCAGTTCTTGGTCTTCATGGGGTAGATCGTTACATATACCTGTCTTTTCCAGCAAAGCATCAATGGACTTCTGCTGTTGCTGTTCAGGAAGAGCCTGGTGAAGCAGGTTAAACGCAGCTGTCTGGATGTCCCACGATTCCGACGCAACCAAGCCAAAGATATCAGACAGGTCAGGCACATGTCGCAGAGAAATCTTCTGGACCTCTCGGCAAAGCATGGCATCCACAATCTCAAGTGGCTGGGAGCGAGTATCGCGAGGGAGTCGCAACAGCTCAATCAACGCCCTGGGCTTAGCACTGGCGTACTCCTTGAGGGCATCTTCAAGATCATCGTTAGGCTCTTGCAAAGACTCGATGGTCTTGAACAACCTCAGTGAAGAGTGAATGAAGGGAAGAGCCTCGTTCAACTCGAACTCGTGCGCACGGTTCCACAGCGATATGCAAAACTCGATGGTCTTTTCCCAGTATGATCCGTAAACGTCCTTCATACAAGGTAGCAGTTTGTTCAATGCTCGACAAATCTCGGCGCAAAGAGCTGGGCTCAGACTCTCAGGCTCGTCAAGCCAAGAGGTAATTTGGCGGACGGCAAAAACAATTCGGTTGTTGGCCACAGGCATTTCACCCGCCTCGTAAATCTGAGCACATTGCGACAGGAGAACAAGAGTCATCAACGTCTTGTCACTATCTGCCTTTGCTCCTGCGATCTCACTCACAACCTTATTGCAGAAATTGCTAGCAATCTTGGAGGGCTGCAGAGTCTCACCGAACCCAGCAATGATAGCCGAGGCCGGCAGGACGGTGGTAGGGCCAATCTTGAGAACATCAGGCTTCAGAAGAGCGTCTTCGAAACTGGATGATGCTCCATGTGCCTCAGCCAGGAATTGGACAAGCTCACTGAGCGCACGTGCGCTGTATAGACCTCTGGGCGTCAGCCCTTGCGAGTGTTGGGTCAACAGATCAATGAGGTCTTGAATGATCGGCTTCTCTTTTGAGTCGCTCCAGGCACCGGCTTCAGCCGCCAATCGATTCAAGATCCCTCGTGTCTTGGAAACGAACTCCTCAGCCTGTGCGCTAGCTTCAGCATGCTTCAGAGTTTGCCACAGTCGGTTCTCCTCCATGCAGGTGATCTGATCCGAGATGAGCTGTACAGTTAGGCATTGAAGGTACAGCAGCTCAAGCTGGAAAGGCTTGGGAAGTTGAGACAGTGGAAGCTTCTCTGAAAGCTGAGACACGTAGAGGGCCATCCTTGTAGGAATGGCACGTCCCTTTCTGTCCCGATATATTCTTAGATTGGTAGATCGAGGAGCTCCCTTTATCAATGCAGCAGCACCGCCGATGCTGGTGGTAATCGAAAGAGCCGGATTGACGGACAATTCCAAGAAGGGCGCAAGCTCCTTCATCCACACGTTGGTGCTTGGGAAGAGCTCTTCAGATGGAATGTCACTTGAAGCTGCGTTGTATGCTTGCGACACCAGCGTGTTGATATCCAGAGACTGCGTTCCCGCTCGCTCGAGGTTGGCTTGAACGACAGCTATGACAGGTAGCTTTCCATCAGTGTGAGTATCTAGAAGAGTGCGGATGGCAGTCGCCTTTAAAGAAATATTGGAGTCCTCAAGCTCGGATAGACCGAGAAGCAGAGCTACCAATGTTGTGTGAACGCGTTCATCGCGAGAGAACAGCTCTGGTCGGCCCTTGGCAGCTATCCCCAAGGCTTGGAGGGTTGATTCCGTCTTCGCAGGTTCCTTCTCAAGGATTTCGACCAAAGCTTGAACAAGCTCTCGGTAATTACTGTCAGTAAGAGTCTGATATGTGACAGCAGCTTCCAACAATTCCCAGCCATTGCTACCACCGACTGCTAAAAGAACAGCCTGACCAATTATGTGCTTTTGCAAGTCCATGTTGCCTTTTGCGAGAACAGCTCCTCTATCGTTGGAGATCAAGGAGGCAAGGGCGACATCGCGAGTAGCCTCTGATGGTAGGTCGAGGACAGCCTCAACCCAAGAGTTCCAGATAGGTGCGAATTGAGTCGACACAGAGCCGAAAAGGTGAAGCGAAGAGAGAAGGTACCTGGAAGAGGGTGAAGTAACAACTTTCGCAGCATCATCACGAGCCAGAGTAGTGAAGAACGTCGACAGCTTTACAGCTCCATCGCCATCGAATAAGCGGGGTGCCATACTCAATGCATACTCGATGATTCGAGCTGCGCCGAATGGCTTCAAGTTCCGGCTCTCCAAAAGTGTGATACTCTGAGAAATAGCCTTGAGAGAGGGCTGAGCTGTATGGTCTGGCACGTCTTCCTCGAGGTCAGCTATCTTCTCCTCAATCTGGCCTACAAGGCCGAACCACCGTCGACCCTCTTCGGAGATCTTTTCTTGAGATTGTTGATACTCTCGCGAAACCTCTGGCAACGATCCAGAGATCTTTGCGCAGAAGACGCTGGCGAGTCGGTCCCATTCCTCCTTGGACGCAGACACTACTGACGGTGACGCTTGGACAGTGGCGATGTAGGCTTCGACCAGGACGGAAATCGCGTTTGGACCAAGTGGTATGGCTACTGTCTTTTCTGATACCGAGAACAAGAATTGCTCAATAAGAGGGAAGAGATGTTCTTGCACAAATGGTAGTTGATCGTCAGCCGGGAGCTTCCTGAGGAGGCGCTTGGCTGTGTCGATGAAGCACTTCCATGCATAAGAAGTGTTGGTCCGAGGTTCATCGCGGTGTGTGATGCCAGATTTGAGAGAAGTCAAAAATTGGGAAGCGACCTCGGGTGTGATCAAATCCGATGGCAGGACCATCAGTAGTTGATCTAAGTACTCCCAGAACTTGGGTGGGCTCCCTTGAGATCCCTTGGCGACGAATGCCTGCAGCCTACCAAGGGGAGACTTTGGACCGCTCGATGTCTTCGCCGATGTCCAAACATCGGGATATGTTTGTGTCATTTTTGTCAACGCTCGCACATATTCAAGCGCCGACCCAGCTTGGTTGGTCTTTAGACCTCCCGTAATGAAGGCTTGCTTGACCTTCGCATCATCGGCATATGGCAACTTCCGGTCGATGGAGGCGAACAGCAGCTGACATACTGTCCTCCTGACTGACGAGTCATTGAAAGTAATGGTCTTCCAAACGTTTTCCTCCGCAAAATAGTCATCGTATCGAGATTGGAACTTCTCCAGGTTACTTGTCTCGACCTTTTGTAGTAAACTCAAGACAAGTGACAAACTAGCAGTAACAACTCGGTAATACTTTGCCTCGGCATCCTCCGCCGTCGTCGATCGTTCATCGCTCAGGGTGTCTTGTGTTTCTTGGATAGCATCAATGGCGTAGTCAAGGATCTGGCCCTGGCACTTGGTCCAAAACGCAAGGACCTTTTCAGGGGTGTTGAGAAACGAGGTTAGACCGTCGCTAGCAGCCCTGGCAACAACACGGTCGCGGTCATACAGGCCGGCAAGCCATGCGCCGACGATCTTTGGCAGATGACGTTCAAAGCGCTTGCGAGCTGATTTCATGAGCTCAAACTGGAGAGTATGCGTCAGTTCACGCACGCGACGTGAGTTGTCTATAGATGTGCGAGGATATATTTGGACCTATTCATATTAGCAAGGTAACATTTCAGAACTGTAAAATGATAACTCACCCAAACGTCGAGGATGCTCTCTTCAACCCCGCCATCCTTGTCAAATGGATGAGCCTGTACATAAGCTAGTAGGTCCTCGAGCGCCTTGGCCTTGGTGGTGCTATCCTTCTTCAGAATGTTCTTGAGCGACACTACAACATTCGGATCCGATACAGCAGCAAATGAAGGAGGCTCGGCGAGGTACGACAAAGAAGTTCCGGAGGAGGCGGTGCCAAAGCCTCCGAAGCCCGAGAGACCGGAGCGGGGTCCTTCAAAACCACGGCCGGTCGGTTTCCCTTGAGACCGCTTCATGGCTGTGATTATTTGGTGATGACCAGGCGAGGGTATCTATGTAGAGTGTAATTCAAAGTGACAGGTGCCGCTCGGCTGATGATCGGTTGGGCTCGAAGTAACTCGGTTGAGGCTTCTGAGGCTGATGATGATATCAAATTTGGTGAAGCAATGATGTCACGGAGCACGGACCGTGGCTAAACTTAGGGCCTTTATTCCAAGTGACAAAAAAGCTTAAGTAAGCTCAGTATAGTTCAGGAGGATCTTAGACTAAATATTTTTAGTACCTGGATTTAATGTCAGAAGTCTTATTGCGTCCCGGCGGCGGGTCAGGTTATGTGCTCAAGGAGCCTCACTCACGACTGAGGAAGACGATGGATGATGGCAAAATTGATGAGTTGAGAAATGATGCGATAGAAGAGAAGTAGAGATTATATAGGGGTCTAGAAATTATTTACTTTCACCTTCAACTTGCTTCATTCATCAGTAAACTCTCACGCCGTGCCCTGGCCGTTTTGACTCACGCCGATCTTCTCGGCTGAATGACAAGATGGTAATGCGAGTGAGTTTCTAACATGATAAGAAATCAGTGAATAGCTTGCGCATACTTCCTTTAGATATATAGCTACCACACATTTTAAGGGGAGTATAAAATAACTTTCATTTTAGTTTCAATTAAAGATTTTCTGGAGGAAAAGCATAAAATTGCAAGTGGTCTCTACCAACAGAAAGTAGTCCGATTTTTCTTGATATCTCAGTTAACCTAGACCTGAGGCCATCTATGGAAATACTTATCATTTTGTCTCAAGTCACTTCAAGAGTCGGCTTTTACGGTTTCTTAGGTGAAGAGATTATAAAGTAAGGAATGAATAATTTTACGGTTTTCTCATTAGATCTTGATGGTATTCTCTTCATTAAGCGCCCGCTGGAGGAACCATTGAGAGCCATCGGTTTACTACAATGAACGGAGTGCTGCGGCTCACACAGTGTGCCGATCAGCTTATGGAACCCCTGTAATTACTTCTTAAACCGTCGACTTACAGCATGAAATACACTATCGATTCACAGAGGCGCAGATGTGACTTATCAGCTCGTGATACCAATCACTTTCAAGATACCTAAGCAAAGCATTAGTACAGGCTCAAAGTTTGCAACTGTCAATGGCAGAGCTCTACCAGAGCATGAACAACTTGCCGCTGCATGTCTCGCAAAAAGAAAGCAAACAATGCTGGTGGCCTTGGTTTGCTGATTGATGACCTGTATTTCAGGTTGCAATGGATCGCCACTGCATGCAAGCAAGCATGTGAGAGCAATTCATCCCTTGGTTTCAGACAACAAAAGCCCCTGTCGTCTTACGATTGGTTGCGGCACGCCAGGTAAGATTGAGTCGTTTAATCGCCGCGATATGCGCCATTAAATCAACCACCAAACAAACAACAGAGTCCATACACAGTAGCCTCAGCAATCTGTTGAATGTTAAATCGAGCCGAGACCGTCGAGGCCGGCGTCACGATAGCAACAAGACTTTTGATTTGAGTCGAAAGAGCCGCATTTGTTGATATCCTCCGTTATTTTCCGGTTCAGTAATGTCGCATCGAATCCAGGTCTGCTTGCGTTTGTCCTCAAATCGAATGTCTCAGGGGTTCAAAGCCACCAAGACCCTAGCAAAGAACAGCCAGATAAGCCGACCTCGACCATCCCTGCCACCTCGCGTGAGCCGCACCATTAACAACTTTGAGCGGCCGCTTGACAGTGAGCGGAATGTCTGTTTATGGAGGTCACGATAGCTGCGTGCTGGTCTGGAATCAAGCAAGCCACTCTGTCCTTACGCCATATCGTTTCACAATATCAAAGCGGCTGTGTAAGGTAAGCAGATGTGCCCATCATTATCTCCCCAGGCAGAGGCTGCCCTGCGAGCTTGACGTCAACGGCTGGTTCACGGACAGGCGGGGCGGAACAGCGTCCACTTGCCGCTTCAGGGTGATGGTGTCTTCCCCGCAAATGGACGACGAGCAGTGGGCCTGGCTTCTGCAGTTGCGGTTCGTTACAGCGGCTGAATGGCCCGAATACTGTACTTCACTGCCTAAAGTGTCTAAGATAGAGCAATGCCTCAAACCGTCAGCAGGTTGAGACACGTTTGCGGCGCTTGGTAAGCTCTTTAGCTCTCTAGGTAGTTACCTTCAACCGGGTTGTGGACTAAAGTCTCTGAGTGAATCTG
The DNA here is from genome assembly GCA_013755755.1 of Fusarium sp. NRRL 25184. Taxonomy (NCBI): domain Eukaryota; kingdom Fungi; phylum Ascomycota; class Sordariomycetes; order Hypocreales; family Nectriaceae; genus Fusarium; species Fusarium sp. NRRL 25184. Next base: position 10,926 of record JABSSZ010000423.1, on the reverse strand, counting down.
GATACAGTGCACAGAGGAACAAGACACAAGAGGCTTTCAACACGGGTCACAACTGTCAGTCGTGCTACAGTTTCACGGCGTCACCAAACAAGCCCCTCCTCTAGCTCTAGCTCTTTCACAATCATCAATCCAATTGTATCTCGTCTTACACTGGCTGTTCCTCTCCATGTCCCCTCTTTTTCTTACTCTGTAGGCCATGTCCTCTCCACTCCCCCCAACTTTACAGGGTCTCCACTTGCTTTAGTGCCTTCCCCCGGGCGGCCTTTATTGAACCGCAGGCTGTCCCTGACCAAAGAAGGCCCCATCGCGTGTCGTCGTTCGTCGTTTCCGTTCCGTCCCATCCAGTGTGTTTTAAGGTCTTGGGTTCCCCTCATGTATCTCGTCATCTTTTCTCTTCATTCTCCAGTTTCACATTATTCACATTCAGTTTACAGCATTTTACGCTCGCGTTCAATACATTCCCACCGTGTTAGTCACTACTGTCTCACTTCGAGAACCGACGGCTTCGGTTTCCAGCCTGACATCACGTATCGTGCCTTTTGAACTGTTCCAATAGCAGCCCCGGGATTGTCGCCTGGGTGCTCGCCCTCAACCATCCTTACTTGTATCCGTAAGTTTATAGCATCTGCAACATGTCTGGCATTCGCAACCAGCACGTGGTCCAAGATTGACTCACTTACACAGTACTGATATCAACCAGCTCTTTTAGGTCATCCATAGCTCAACTACACCATGCTAGCGGCAACACGCATCTGGACGAGTGAACGACTTGTCCAGTCTCGCACTGGCACTGCGAATGTTTTACGTTCTGCCGTTTCGTTACAATCGAAATGCGAGCGATGCAGACACTATTCTCCTGCCGTGTCATCCGCGATCTCTTCTGAGTTCCGAAACGGACGTCGAAGTGGTTCAGTCAGATTCCAACAACCATCGTTGAGTCGCAGCATTTCTTGGGACGCCAAGTCCAAAGCTTCTGGCAAGAAGGCTGTAAAAGGCTTCAATCGATCTGTCGATCCTTCAAAATTTACTACCATTGATCAAGTCGCGGCCTGGGCGGGTGACTTATTTGGTATCCGACCAGGACAGAATATTGAAGATGTGGAGCGAAGTGCTATTGAGCACTTGTTTCGAGGCGATAGCAAGGCCAATATTCGCAAGGCTAATCTGACCAATGCTCACCACTTCAGTCGCGCAAGTGCAAGTACGGCAAGCTCGAAAGATACCCTCTTCTCTGCTGTTCACGGACAAGATGCTACTTTCATTGATCCTATAACAAACCGTCGGGTGTCAAAGTCTACAATGGCCGGAACAGCAGCTCGATACGATGCCCAGCGAGACCTCAAGCCGACTGACTTCGTTGATGTGTCTGCTGAGGCTGACTCGACTCCCAAGTATAACGACTTGGACAAGTACAAGCCTACCATCGACACTGAGACCAGGCAGCCAGATCAACCCAAGTACGGCGATCTTGACAAGTATGAACCAGTAATAGATGAGAGACCTCAAGAGAAGTCTACCGAATACGACGATTTGGACAAATATGGCCCTATCAAGTACAATGAGCCTGATGGAAAGCAACCTACTACAACCGAAGAGAATTCTAAGCAGTACAAAGATCTTGACAAGTACTCCTCTCCGAACCTGGACGACCCTCTAGCCAAACGCCAATTGACCGCTGAAGAGCAATCCAAGGTCTATGATGATTTGGATCAGTACAAGCCCGTTTACCACAACGAGCCTGATGGTAAAAGACCACAGACTGCTGAAGAACTGTCCAAGAACTACGATGATTTGCATTTGTACAACAACGGGGTGTATTGGAATGAGCCCGATGGCCTGCGTCGTCTGACACCCGAGGAGGAGTCCAAGCAGTACAAGGATTTGGATCAATACGCAGATCCTTTTGAAGCCAGTCAGTCGGTTTTGAAGGCCCATGAGAGGGCGCAGATGGATCGTACTATGCGAGGCAAGCCACTAGCCCCAAAGGTCGATGCTCCTGTCGAGGACTTTGCAAGCAAGTATGATGACCTTCACAAATATGGTCCTTACCACTGGAACGAGCCCGATGGTCTCAGAGAGCCTACCCAAGAGGAGTTGTCCAAGAACTATGACGACCTTCATTTATACGGTGGTGTTTTTAAGTGGAACGAGCCTGATGGCTTGCGACCACTGACGGCAGAAGAGAAGTCAAAGAGTTACAAGGACGTTCATAAGTACGCTGCTCGTGACTTGTCACCGCCTGTCGAGCGAGTACATCCCGAAGAGGCTTCCAAGGTGTACGAGGATCTTCCCGCCTACCGCAAGTTCGAGAATGCGGATGACCCAGCACCACGTACCCACCCCGAGGTTGCTTCGAAGAAGTATACCGATTTGGGTGCGTATAATTCTTTCGAGAACGGCGACCCTCAGACGGAGCGTGTTCACCCGGAAGTGGCATCAAAGCAGTACAGGGATCTACACAAGTATCCATCAACTGGCTTTGACGACATCATCCAGGCGGTGCATCCTGAGGTGCTGAGCAAGAATTACACAGATCTTGGCAGTTACAGGCACTCCAACTTTGCTTCCCAGGCTCAAGGCTTTCCTGTTCAGCCCGAGGACGCCCCCAAGGTCTTCCAGGACCTACTCAAGTATGCAGGAGTTCGTCCCAACGAACCCACCGGCAAGATGTCGGTCCCTCTGGATGAAGTCGCCCGCGGCCTCCGAGAGTTCGATTCCAAGGCAGGTTCCCAAGATTCCCCGGATTCAGCATTACATACTTATTCTCGATCCCCGAACAGGTTTTCTCCCGGCTCTACGGAAACTAATATGGACACTCCCGGCCCTGAAAGTGCCGATACCATCCGAGCTGCCGTCCTTCGCAGAGCCCAAGAAAGTAGCCAACGAGCCAAGAACCAAGATCTGTCTGGTAACGAAGGTCAACAGGTCAAGACGGCACATATGCCCGAACTGACGGGAAACTATGTGCGAGACTTTCCTGAGGATTTTGCCAGGTCCTGGAGCAGGGATAATTCATCGTGCAAGTCGGTACTGCTTCCCAATAACATTTCAGGCACATCACCATCCGTGAATGAAAGCTCAAGTTCTATGGAAGATGTCGAGCCCGGATCTATGGATGAGAGCTTTCCTGTGGATGACACAAGATTAAAAACCGCACTGGATCGCTATGCGACCAAGAGAATTAAGGATCCGTATTCGCACGAACCTCAAGGTCTCCAGACAAGTTATTCCGAAGAGTGTGGGCGACCAACGATGCCTATCATGGAGAAACATTACACACCTAAAGTTAAGGAGTCTACAACAAAGACACGAGAGATTCCCAACATGGCTTCATACAAAATTGTCGCTTTTGACCCAGTTTCGAGGGTGATGACCGTGGCCGAAGCCAATTCCGCAGTCGGCGCTAGCGACAGGCCAATGCCTATTCCTGATGCTCTTGTCAAGCTGGCGGACCCTGCCCAGTTTCTCCCTTACTTCAAATCACTTCAGGAGGAAGGCTACGAAGTAGTGTCGGGAAGTGGGCAGATGTTGATCTTTCGCAAAATGCAGTCAGCCGATGAAATGGTTAGTCGGGGTGGAAACTCTCCCACCTCTGACAGCATTTACAAGATTTGGACTGACAGCCATTGCAAAAGAGCTAAGCGGTTCTCAGCTCGGCGATGGACGAATCCTAAGACGAAGAAGTCGACCAAGAAGAGGAGCATTGGGCGCAAGATTCTGGTGGGAACTGGTGTAGCTGCAGGCTCAGTCTACGCGGCGGCCTTGTTAACAAGGTCTTTGAGTACTAGGAATTCTGATGTGAAGCCGCAGAACTAGAGGATATGGGATACTGAATTGGCTCGAACGGCACTGCCTTATATGTTTTAGGATGGGAGGTTTGCAAAGGTTCACTTTTAAGGTGTATGGTGAGAAGTTTCTTTGGAGTTTGGTATTGGGATTGCAGCGATTGGGCTTGAGGATGTCTCAGCCATCCCAAGCGTTCATGATATGATAGCCTGTTTTCTTTGTTGGAAGTTTACATGTGGGACGCATTCAGCGGAGCATGAGAACACGGAGCTACGGAGTCAAGATACCTCGGCACATCAATTTGCATCATTCGATAGCCACGATTACAATGATATTCGTTTACTATGGGTTATAAAGTAATTGTGTTCTCTTGGGCTGTTCCTTTTGGTAGCCAATTTGTAGTGTACAATGTCTGACCTTTTTGCATCCTTGTGTTTTCCATGCCCATTCCGTTAACCGTTCCGTACAATTACAATTTCCCTTTTGTCCTTATTTTGTTTTTATTGATCTAAGAGCCCTCTCGCTCTGTAAATCCAGGACATGTAGCGACCTTCCCAATCTTGTTCATGTGCATCTCATGCTTCTGCTCCTCTGGACTCCAGCTCTGTCGTCGCTGGATCGAGGGCGTCCAGCTATTCGTGTGGCGCATGCATCGGTCGGCGCCAGCTTGGGCGGATGGAGAAGTTGGAGCTGCAGATGACGGTGTCAGCTTCTTGTGCAGAATTGGAAGCGTGTAGCTGTGCTGTGTACCTTCTGAGGGAGGGGTTGTGTGGGAAGTTGAGATTGCTGTTGGTTGGCGATCCATTGTGAGTGATGTTGTGATATTGAAGAATTGGGTTGTAGGTTTGATGTTGTGTTGTGAATGTTGATATAGAGGTTTGTTGGTATGTGAGTTGCTGTAGCTTCCATCAGTATGTCTTATATCCAGAACTTCAGCGCACTTACCCTCAACAATAAAGTCAATTGATTTGGTAGTCAAGTTTAACTTTCTTACTTGCCGCTTCTTTTGAATCAGGACCTCGTTGTCATATTTATACACGTTTTCTTCCCGGAAGCATAATTATATCATAAGAGAAACCCCCTCTTCAGCTCGACCCCTACAAGCGTGATTGCTAGCATTCATTGGTGACGATTGGAGATACGGATGTAGGTGATTGGATGTGGCGAATTAAATGGCCTGATGCATAAAGTGACGCTGAGGCGTGATTATCTCGGGCTTTTAGAGTTTGTACCTCCGTGATGGAGGAGATCGGACCTCGGGATTGGGGTATCGTGTGATGGTGGATATAATGCTGTGATGATGATAATTAATGCGGTGACAAGCAATTGATGCAGTGCTTCGCAGATATACCGCTGTGATTTGCGAGTATTCTTGAGTTGTAGCATTGAATATGCATCCGTCTTCATTCGGCACTGTTTCTACAGGTTGGTCTCCCCGGGTAAAGACAGAAATTGAGGTTTGGAGTTACATCAAATGCATGTGGCATTCTCCGGGGTACCCCAATGTATGTGATGTGCCCCGGGTTAAAGGGCTACAGGCCTCGTTCGTTGGTGGAATCATGCACGTAAGAGTCCAGACTCTCAATTGACCCCGTGATGCTCATCAGATCATCCACCAACTGGATGACTTTCTCACATAAGCAACCAATCGTGATTGTTCAACAGAGAAATATTCCATTGCTTTGCTCTCATACAACATACCATACACACATTAAAAACAGGTACAAGAATACGCTACCCCCAACCCTTTCCTTTCTATATGCCCAACACAAGGCATATCTCAGTCCTTTTTTTGTTGAACCCTTCCAACTCCATCATGCAGAAATAAAATAAAACTAAGACGCCGATGCTATGCAGTTTGCGAAACATGAGAGCCGTCATGAACAAGAAATGTAAAAAACATGGAAATGATAAAGGGGGTATACAGCAAAAACACAGACATCCACCGTTAAACAGGGAACTTTGAGAATCGTGTAGTCATCTCTCGGAGTCAAGAATCGTATGTACGTGAAAAGACGGGTGGATCAAGGAGTCTTGGGACGCTTCCAGTAGTATTGCTATTATATAGTGTAAGCTTTGAGTGCATATTGTCAAGTCAAGAATATTACAAACCTTGTGTTGCTTGCGACAAGCACGGAGACTGGGCTTGCGAAGGCCATCGACGACTGCAGCTCGACGTTGCTGATCGTCGTCTTCCTCCGGGACGTAGTAGTACTCGCTCTCAAGGGGCTTGCCGGCTGCATCCTTGCCCTGGCGCTTGATGATACCAATGCAGGGTGTACTCTCAATGACATCGCGGAGATCGTCCTTGGAAAGGTCTCGCTTTTCCTCGGAAGGGAGGTGGGCCATGATGGTGGACAGAGGAGTCGAAGACAGACGCGAGAAAGCGAGCTGGTTGATGACATGGTTACCAACAGCAGGGTGGGACTCGAAGGACATCCTGAAGATCTCCGGAGTCGGAGATGACATTCGAGGAGGGGACGAGAGTGGAGACTCGGTTCTGGCTTGCTGCTTGCGAGGAGACTGAGGAGGAGCAGGAATCTGACGAGGAGCGAAGAGATCGGAAGCAATGGCGCTGTGGAGAGGGTTGGCACGCTTGGCAATCTTGAACACCTTGGGAGACTTTGTCGTTATCGAAGCCAACCGGCAGGAAATGTCGGCGCCAAAAGGACCGAAAGAGTGCACGATAGGATCATTCTCCTCATCAGGGTTGTGGTCCTCACCATCACTGACCTCACTGCTGAAGCTGGCAGTCACATCGGTACACATGCTGACATTGATGTTAGTGGGGTCATGCTTGTGCTCAGGGAGCTCAGGCTCAGCATCGTCCTCGTAGATCTCAATGTCACGCTGTCCGGGTAGCAGAGCCTGGAGGCGGCGGGAGCTAGAGATACTAGCAGGCGTGGGGCTCTCGGGAGAAGCAATCCGAGAAGCGAGACGAGGAGGGGAAGACTGGAGAATGGCCTGGGCACGAGCCTGGCAGGGAGGAGAGTCCCAGATAGTATCTGAGAGATGGTCAAGAGCCCGCTTGGGCCATTGGACGAGAACACGCGAGTTTTGCACGTCAATTATGATCTCGGAGCCCTCTGTTTCACTGGTGAAGCTATCGCCCTTGTACAGCTCCCAAGTACGACCCTGGCTATGCAACTTGAGACCATTCCAGCCATTGCAGACGATTTCAATCTTGCTGGGCTCGAGCAGACTCGCAGCAGCGACGAAGCGAGCCTTTACGTGGACGCGGGAGACGAGGCGGTCAGCCGAGATCTGGTAGTGTGACGAGTTTGACGATCGGCCCATGATGAGGGTCTCGCCGTTTTCCGAGAGTTCGACAGCGGGGACGGCAGCAAGCGGGGCACGCTCGGAAGCGGTAGCGGACCGTTGAGGCGGGGAACTCGAGAGGATACCTGTACTCGACGTGGGAACAGGAGTAGGATATTTGAGGTGAGCTCGGGACGAGGAACGCCCAGAACCGAGATTTTGTCGCTTCACGGGTCGAGGGAGGTTTGGAGATGATGAGAGCGGCTCAAAGGGCGGGAGGAGACTCGGTGCTGAGCGCTTGGAGCCGGCGAGGGAGTAGGGCTTCATTGTTGGTAGCGTTGGTTCGGCAGAGGAGCCTTTTCGAGGTGATGAGCCCAAAGAGTCCATTTTTGTGTTTTTTGGCCCTTGTGTAGGAGTTGTATTCGGTTCGTGGTGTTGTAGATCGAGGATCGAGGTCGAACTGGATCGAGTCCAGAGACGAAAGAGACGAGACCAGAAACACGCGTAAAGTGCCAACGATAAACTCGCTCAGTATTCGAAATCAAGATCGAATCTTTCGTTCCCACCAATTTTCTTCCTTATCCTTCTTAATGTCTCGCCAACAGGCGTCGTGGTAGAAGAGAGATGACGACACGAAAGGCGGTCTAGTATCTCTCTCTGCAAGAAGTATACTTCCTTTTTTAAATCATAGGGTAATAAAAAGAATGAATCAGATAAAAATCACCGGTCCCAAAGAACTCGACCAAGCGTGAAACCTTTTCTTGTATGGTAGGAAGTAGAAACGTGCAGGTGGTGGTGAGATTGTAGGAAAGGCTCTCGTGTTGGGTAGCGGGAGGTATTTAAAGAGGCATGCTCCGCTTTACGCGGGAAGGGTGTGGACGCGGGCTCTTCGCGAGCTGTCGTGGTTTTTTGGCGTTGGCGTTTTTACAGTGGTTGAGAGCGCTGTAATTTAGTGAGCTTGATGGAATTTAGGTGCTTAACGCGGTTCTGGATGGGGGCGCGTTGAGTGGTAATGTGGGCACCCGTGTTGGTGTATCGGTAAGGGTGACGTTCGCTGGACGCGCTGAGTTATAGTGGCTGCGTTTTAGATCCCTGCTTGACATGTGATGTCTCATGTGTAACAATCTCCTTTTTCTTCTTTCGTATAGTTATCCCTTTTTACTACTGTCTTTAACTCAATATCTCCCTACTTTAATTGCACGTTTTTTAATACAGTTGCGAAGAAATGCCGTTGAGATTTTTAACGGGGACTGTTGTAGAAGCCAACCTCCTGTCTTGAGGTGTTCAACCTCCAATTTCTTCAACACGTCTCCACCATTGAATCCATCGAGACTGGTCTCGCGTTTGGAGACTTGTAGACCAATCCTTTTTAATAAAAAGCATAAAAGAGTCTGGCTGGGATCATTTGCCTTGCTTTTTATTCGCTTTTGTGTTCGGTAATTATGCAGAATATCCACCTTTGAAGATTCTTCCTAGGGTTTGGTAAGAGGCACGTCTTGGACTTGGTTTCATGATAGGCTTGGGACCGTGTGTAAGTTTGATGCATCGCGCTCTGATATTGAGTCAATGATGTCATGTTTCGAGTTAGGAGTTTACTTAAAGCCTGCGAGCAGCTTCAATGACCCGTTCGTTATCCCGACGCTTGATTGAGGTCGCCAGAGTAAAGACTATGCCAATATATACGTCTGTTGCGTGCATCATGGAACGCCCACTCAATCGTTGACTCAGTAATACCTCCCGGCGCCTATCATTTCTTGAAATATCGTCAATCGCGTTCATGTGGCATTTGGCGAGCTCGTCAGTGGTTATCTGATCAGCCCTACGCCACAGATCGAGCCACGACACGCACGCGACTTGATCCATACCTTGGCCAAGGTACCCTACATCGTTTTTATATCATGAGAAAGCTTCACAAAAACATGTTGGAACGAGCATCTTCGAATAATAAAAGGAAATGATTGCTTTTATCTTTGTTAATTGTGTCTAGAAAGACATTTTTACAGTAAAACTGCTGTTCTAGGCTAAATAATGAGCGGAGCTAGTCAATCGTCCAAAGTTCGTGATAACTTCACTTCTTGTCCCCAAGAATGACTTAAAACCGTAACATTTAGCTCACCCTCCTCAATGCCTTTCTCCTTTGCCTTACCACCCATGCTAAGTTGGCTCCTCCAGGTTGATAATAAATACCTTATAGAAGAGTTACAGTGACAGACGTCTCTGCTTGCACTCAGAGCATTTTGAAGGATCAGCCCCCTTCTGCTCGTGCTTTACTTCTCGGCGACACTCTTTCCCCTTTTTGTAGTCATTGCAGAACTGGTCCCCGAACTCGACGTCGACACAGTGGCCGCACTTTCGGCACGTTGTTGTTGTGATGAAGTTTTTACACATGTTTGATCTGGTGTTAGTTGGTGTTTGGGTCCGAAGTTGAGATGGAGATATTGATGTTGGTTTGAGATGTTAGTACTTGTTGGAATGAAATGGACAGGAATCTTGGAGTATTGCATGGGGAGAGACTGGCTATATATAATTTCTCAAGGATGTGATGTTATGAAGTCAATATCATGAGGTGCCCAAGTCATCTCATACTCACCATGTATCGAGCATTGAGGTCCAGTGCTATACACTGTTCTTTTATTCAGTACTTGAACAAAGAACATTGGAGTAAGTTACTGTCTGCTTTTGTCATGTTCACTCATCGCATATCACATAATGAACAAAGAGTGAGTCTTGTCTGTTGAATGAAAGCATTTCATGCATCTAATGCAGCTAATGGGATCAAAGTGATGTTTTGTTCTCTTTTGTCCCTACGGATACAAACGAACAGCTAAAATGTGACAGACACCGTCCTGATACACTGCCATAATCCTTTATTCTCCCCCACCCAACTACCACAGCATCAGATCTTAGTTCAACTCAGAAGCTCTGGTACGGCAAAACACAGGCTTCTTCTGTTTAAATTCACCCTGATCAAAAATAGGCTTCGGACCCTGTTCGCCTTCATGATGCTAGTTGATAAGACGTCGGCTCCTCGCAATATTGAGGTCGTCGTTGTATTTCTCCACAACCTCCCTCTCCTGAGAGTTGTACATGACCCTCAGACTCTGCTTCAGATGCGTAAGGGCGCTAGTTATCTCGATGTACTCCTTGCCGACGGGCTTGCCATCGGTGTCACACCAGATAAAGACGGGCTTCTTGCCAACGCGCTTCACCATGAGGAAGGCGTCCGCGCCCTTCTTGCGTTTGTCAGATGGGGCATCATCGCCAGGGATATCCTCTTTGAAGTGGCCGGCCCGAAGAGAGATGTTGGAGAACTCGTTGGTGGGTTCTTTAGGCATGGGAACTGGGTCGGTGACGCGCCAGTTGTCGAAGATAAGCTTAAAGCGGCGATCACCCTACTCCGCAACCTCCTGCTCCGTGAACGTATTCCCCTCTTCGTTACTGTCAGACATGGCAATGCTGGTGAGGTCAGTATCTTGCCCTTGATCAACGCGCCGTGACTTACGAGATGAGAGGACTATCTCGGGGACTCTTGGTGATTATTTGTAGAGTGGAGAGATGGAAGTCTCACGGTGTTGAGAAGAGGTGAAGAGGGGAGAATTATTTTCTCTGGCGTTGTCAGGAAGGCATTTGTGTTTTGATGCTCAGCTTTAGGAAGTTACCACTATGCCAAAATGGAAGGCACCTTCATGCCATGGAAGGCAGGGATCTTGGGTCTTACATCCACTCAATCGGCAACTGTCGACCTCCATTAGGTACTGCCAAACATTGCAAATCCCAGGAACAGGTTATTAGCACTACGTGAGCAGGCGGTTCGAACAATAATCCGCATACCTTATATACTGAATAAGGCAGCCTCCATAGGGCGTGAGAATACTTCTAATA
>JABSSZ010000421.1:0-60406 GCA_013755755.1 Fusarium sp. NRRL 25184 | reverse complement strand
ATCCATCGCATCTCGCCGACGCCTATGTTGATGATTGTGGCGGATCAGGATGTTACGACGCCGTCTCATTTGCAGCTTGAGGCTTTCAATAAGGCACTTGAACCAAAGAAGCTTGTGGTTCTCAGGGGTATAGGTCATTTCGCGCCTTACACTGGCACGCCTTTTGAGGAAAACGTTCAGGCCCAGATTGCTTATCTTGATGAACTTTTTACGTGATATAGTATACAAGATGTACTAGAATAAGTAACATCTATTCATTTAGACAAATGAATCCCGAACAATGTTATCATGGTGGAATATAATTAAAGCTTGCCTTGGTACGAAATGAACTCGAGGTTATGTTACTTTGCCAAGCACTTACTCGTCTCTAACACTCTTATCTTGCCCTTTCTTCTCCATGCATACTATTTTGTGAAAGAACTGGCGGATATGGATGCACTCACCTGCTCACAAGCCCATGACCTGTAGAAGCACCATCGCTTACTTGCCTAGGGGATGCAACAAAACTTAGGACCTCTATCCTAAATGATAAAAACACTTAGGTAAACTTAGGTAAACTTAGTATAGTTTTATAGAGTTTTAGAGGATCTTAGACTAAGTATTTTTACCACCTCAGTTAAATATTAGAAGTCTTCTTGCGCCCCGGGGCCTGCCTACGTTGACCTTTCATGATTGGAAAACCACCTTGAATGCAAGATTATATCTAATAGCTCAAGCTATATTCGTTCTCTAAATTACCTAACTAGAACCCGCCGAACTAAAGCAGGCGAAGCGCTCTATCGCGAACTCAAGGCGTTGAAAGCAATCGTTGGGTGCCCTCCACAGCGCATTAACCATACATAATCCAATCTAGAGTTTGGATGCAACCTCCACTGTCTTTCCTTTCTCCCTTGTTTGCAAGACCCGTCTCAGGATCTTACCGCTAGGGCTCTTGGGAATGGCCTCAATAAACTCTATACCACCCTGAAGCCACTTGTACTTTGCTTTGTGACTTTCAACATATTTGCAAATCGCAGTCTTTACCTCTTCATCAGATTTATTACTCGTACTGACATCTTTCACCACAAAGGCTTTGGGGACTTCCCCAGCGAAATCGTCTGGAACAGAGATGACTGCGCAATCTGCAACGAAGGGGTGAGAAAGAAGATGCGCCTCGAGCTCTGCGGGAGCCACTTGATTTCCCTATTTTTCCGTTAGTTGTGTTTATATTCAAGACGGATCGGGTGTTCTATGGATACCTTGACTTTAATAAGTTCCTTGATTCGGTCGACTATGGCAACATGCTCTGTGCCAAGAGGTGACAGACGTACGACAACAACATCGCCTGTTCGGAGCCATCGGCCGTCCTCATCCCATACAAATGTCTCTGCTGTAGCTTTGGCATTGTTCATATAGCCGAGACAAATGTTTGGAGATTGGACGAAGAGTTCGCCTGGCTTCTCGAGCTCAGTTACTTCCTTGCCATCCTCATCGATAACCTTGCATCGAGTCCCGAGAACGATGGAGCCAGATGTACCGGGGAGAATGTCATGCTGGCTTGTGGCGCAAACAGAGGGACTACTCTCTGTCAAGCCTGGTAGAGTCAATAGTGTCAGTTATTATCCTAGGAAACGACTCTTTGTACATCGTCTTACCATAGGCCTGCCCAACTTTCCATTTTGGCCATATCTGCTGCATACTCTCGATGGTCTTGGCTCCTAGGGGTGCAGCACCTGAAGTAACCCATTCTATACTACTCAAGTCGTATGAATCGCATTTGGTTTTGTTCTGAAGTAGCTGAATGGCGATAGGCGGGACCTATAAAAGTTTCCAAGTCAGGCGGATACAAGGTTGATAACTGGGAAGGACAACTCACAAGCGGCAAATGGCGGACTTTGTACTTCTGTATGGCTGCAAGCATGTGCCCTAGATTGTATCTTGGGAGTACAACGACCTCATCGCCCTGCCAAGGGAGTATGTGAGAGATGATGACCAGACCGTAGATGTGGCTGAATGGCAGTAGACCCAGTCCGACCCGCGTCTCGACACCGGCTAATTTCCGCCCATAGCTATCGTACGCGACTTGCAAGGCAATGTTACTGATGATGTTGTAGTGAGATAACATGACACCTTTCTAAACCCATATTAGCATTCGCCAGAACGAATTATCTATGGATCCAGGGTCAGGCAACCAACCGGAAGGCCAGAGGTTCCGCTAGAGAAGCAGATGTAAGCAACCTGTCGCTTTCCTTGCTCCTTGACCCATCGCAACGGCGGGAGCGGAGGCAAGTGTCTTCCTTCATCTATCAACGTAGATAGAGCGACAAACCTGCTGTTGTTTGTTTGACCAGGCATATCGAGGATTAAAACATGGTCTTTCGAGATATTGGCCGCTGCCGCTGCCTCTAAAGCCACAGGAAGGAGAGGGATGCAGGTAAACAAGACTTTCGCACTTGTCGAACGAAGTTGATGCGTGAGTTCAGACACACTGTAAGCGGCGTTGGCCGGACTGACTATCGCGTTGAGGCGATGCAAGGCGTGAGTCAATGGGACGTAATCAATCTGGGGAACGCAGATTTCAATCAGTAATTCTCATCCAACAAGTGTCCTCGAGTTTTTTTATCGTACCGTATTCCAAGAAAAGACACAAGCCACCTTGTCCCATTCCGTACCGTTGGCGACACTCCAATCAAGTCGTTTTGCTATGGCTCTGGCCATAGAGTTAACCCTTTCCTTGACCTCAGCAACCGTATACGTCTGGCCCGTCAAACCACAAGTGTATGGATTGCGGGAATGTTTCAATGGTTTGCGGCCATGTTGTTCAGAATACATGAACTCTTCGACTGTGATGCTGTCTGGGAGGGGTACTGAAGGGAGCGCCCGCGCCCAGGCTGGTGATTCGAAGACCATGATGACGTTCAACTGGATCAAAGGAATAGTTGGTAAAACAATACTATTGAGACTTGGCATTTATTTCGAGAGACGATTTTATTCTACGTCCAGCCTCCTTGCCTTGGAGTTTCTCGAACCACGACCCTCGGGACTATTGCCTCGGCATTAGGTCGACACACTGTATTGATCATTTGATCCCATGCAATAGCCTCGTTTCATTTTACCTTGGGAGTTTTCCGATTCCGGGGTGATCTTATGACCGTTATTCTGTAGTCCCTCGGCAGTGCCGAATTGACTAGGTACAATTGAGGATCCATCGAGATGTATTTATGCTTAATACCCCACACTCTACAAATGGCTTTCAAACGACGATATCGCCAAGACGAGGGCGAAAACTATCAGAGAATACGAAATATAAATTGCATACAGAAAATATGGTTGACGACTCCCCCAAATATAATGGTGATCATCTTGGCCAGAATGGCCATACAGCCACACAGAACGGTTCAGGAGAGAACCGGGCCAAGTTTACCCTGAAAGACGCCCCGGCCGAGAATCAACGACCCATGAGGGTTGTGATCATCGGAGCTGGTTTTTCTGGTATCTATTCAACTATTCGGTAAGTCATCAGTCTACCAAAGGTTGGATGACTTTGAGTAAACGTTGAAAGCTAACGCCTCGAATAGAATGACACAGAGGCTGAGAAATATTGATCTTGCCGTTTATGAGATGAATGAGGAAACTTCAGGAGTTTGGTAAATCATCTAGCCTCTAAGTGCTTGAGATTTAGATCTAACGCGAGCAACAGGTGGCAGAACCGCTATCCTGGCTTGGCTTGCGACATCCCATGTAAGTCTCTACCTTGGTTTGTGTATTTCTGTATGGAGACTGATGAAATCGAAAGCATACTGTTACCAGTTCAGCTTTGCGCCAAACCCCTATTGGTCCTCACTTTATGCTCCCGGCGCCGAGATTCGTGCTTACATGCAAGACGTGGCCGATAGATACGGTGCCAATAGGTTCATCAAGACGTCTCATCAAGTCACTTCGGCGACTTGGGACTCTGACAGCAAGGTTTGGTAAGTGGTGCCAAACCGATGTGGTTGGCCCTAAGAGGACTGACGAAGGGCTTTAGGAGACTTACTGTAAAGAACATCAAAACCGGGGAGTCATTTGAAGATACTGCAAACATACTAGTCTCTGCAAAAGGCGGTCTCAATCAGATTGCTTGGCCGCAGATCAAGGGCCTGAAGCAGTTCGGCGGCAAGCTCATGCACTCTGGTGCTTGGGATGAAAGGTCAGTACATGGTCGTCCCAGTCAATTGAAGAGACATTAACAATTGGACAGTTACGATCTAAAGAACAAACGTGTGGGGATCATTGGCAATGGATCAAGTGCTATTCAAATCCTGCCTGCCATCCGTTCACTCGAGGGCATCAAGGTGACCTGTTTCGCTCGATCCCCGACTTGGATCATTCCTGCATTTGGCGACACAGCTATGCAGAAACTAGGAATGGATCCTTCAGAGACCAAGTGTAAGTTACTGGCAAGTCCGGTATCTGGGGATGGTAAGCTAACAGGGACAAGTCTCACGCCGTCACCAGGAACTGCTCGCGAGACAGCCAGAGCTGTATTTTAAAATGCGAAAGACACTTCAGGATGATGCTGCAACAATCTACCCTTTGACCTTAATGGGCACTGATGTACAGAAAGGGGCTAAAGAGCTTTTCAAAAAGCAAATGGAGGAGCAACTGAAAGACAGAAAAGACCTACTGGAAATTATTCCCAAGTTCGCGCCCGGATGTCGTCGTTTGACCCCAGGCCCTGGATATCTCAAGGCGCTCCAACAGGATAATGTCACCTTTATCAGCCAAAAGATTGAAGAGGTTACGGAACGAGGAATTATACTCACCTCTGAGGAAGAG
The DNA here is from genome assembly GCA_013755755.1 of Fusarium sp. NRRL 25184. Classification (NCBI taxonomy): domain Eukaryota; kingdom Fungi; phylum Ascomycota; class Sordariomycetes; order Hypocreales; family Nectriaceae; genus Fusarium; species Fusarium sp. NRRL 25184. Next base: position 55,609 of record JABSSZ010000421.1, on the reverse strand, counting down.
GTTAACCTTGATGTCCTCGTCTGTGCTACTGGCTACGACGTCGAGGCACCTCCGACCTTCGAAATAACCGGCAAAAACGGTACAACGCTGGCCGAAAAGTGGAAGCCTCATTGGGAGTCCTATATCTCACTGGCAGTAGATGAATTCCCCAATTTCTTCCTCATCGGAGGTCCCAATTGCGGTCTGGGCTCAGGCAGTTTGCTCAGCATCTTCGAAGCACAGGGCGACTATATCGTCAAGGCGATCCGCAAGCTCCAAAAGGAAGACTATGCAACCATTGAGGTCAAGCCTGAGCGTGTAGCTGACTTCAGTCAGTACATAGACGAGTACTTCAAAGGTACCGTGTACACGGATGAGTGTTCATCGTGGTATCGCGCGGGTAAACTCGGGGAACGAGTTGTAGCCCTTTGGCCTGGATCTTCTGTGCATTGCCTTGAGGTTCTGAGGGCGCCTCGATGGGAGGATTACAATTTTGAGAGTGCGGATCCTACGGGGAACTTGCTGCGGTGGATGGGCAATGGTTGGAGTCAAGTGTTGACCGAGGGGGATCCGTCGTGGTTTATGGACAGTGATATTGTGGATGCTCCGGATGAGGGGAAGCCCGAGGACAGTGAGTTCTATAGAAGGCGACCATTCTCACACTAGGATAGGACCAATGCAATACAAATTGGGTTGTTACGTCAATAAGGCTGCCCAAACTATTCGTTCCCGTGGCTGGAGACTACCAGCACGTAGATCATGCCTCCATATGCAATGTCTGAAGTCTGGAACGACCTTCCAGAAAGCTTCTCCGCATGTTCCAGGGTTAACTTGGCCACCAACAACCATAAGATTTGTGGGGTACATCAAAGGGTCTTGTCTGGGGTAAAGTTGAGGGAGATTGGTCGCCAATCCGTAGTCGGATGCAACATATCCCGGTTCGGCTCGGATTATTCATGCCCGAACAACAGAACGAACACAAGGAAGATGTTATACTTACATGCAAGTGCACGAAGGCATTGAATACTATCACCTGATTTACATATTTTTCATTGAAGGTGAAATAAACCTCTGAGGATGCAAAGAAGCTTAGACCATAAACTCATCCGCCGTTCACCGTTCCTCGTCAAACTCTGAAGACCATCCAATGTCAAACCCTCCGATAATCACCAGGGCATAGATCTGAACTACCAAAACTGGCCATTTCACTGAAAATCTCCAGCTTCACTCCTCATTCCCCGCTTCTTGATGCCTCGGCTGTGGATATAAGGTGACATTCGGCCTTACTATCGGATGCCTCAAGCCTGAACTACAAAATGACTCGGGAGACCAGCTTTACTATCCCACAAGTTCAATTGTCGTCATTCGTACCTACTTACAGTGACGCATGATGATTCCCCCGAGTGTTTCTCACCTCCTGGCCGTTGGGGCAGGAATTGGTACCCTAGTCTCTGCTCTTGACACGACAACTGTAAAGACGAATAACGGTGTTGTCAAAGGCTTTACGGACGAGTCTTTTCCTAATGTGGCTCAATTCCTCGGAATACCTTATGCCGAACCTCCGGTCGGGAAGAGAAGATGGTCTCCTGCAGTAGCCAAAGGGCGATTCGGAACATTAGATGCGTCGCGTCAAGGCCCTGCTTGTCCTCAAGCTGAACCATCCAACAGTGGTCCATGGCGCCCTGAGTTTCTGATCAAACCGAACAGTACCAGCGAAGATTGTTTGTATCTCAATGTTTGGAGTCCGTACAAAACTCAGAGAGGCAACAAGGAGAAACTGCCCGTGTTGGTTTGGATCCATGGTGGTGGTTTTGGTGCTGTATGATCTCCATTGATTGACTATCCGTGTAATGGAACTTGCTTACATGCTTCGTGTAGGGCGGTGGTAACATCGACTATCAAGTACCTCCCCACTGGATCGCAAGAAGTCAGAAGCACATAGTCGTCAGTCTCAAGTATGCAAAGACAACCCCTTCTTATCTACATCACTAACCAAGAATAGCTATCGTCTGGGAATCTTTGGGTTCCCAAATGCCGCGGGTCTGGACAGCAAGGAACAAAACTTGGGTCTTCTAGATCAGCGCCTTGCTGTCGAATGGGTACGAGATAACATCTCCCGTTTCGGCGGAGACCCCAAGAGAATCACTCTCTGGGGTCAAAGTGCCGGAGGTGCTTCTGTGGGTTACTATCAGTATGCGTATCCCAAGGATCCAATCGCGCATGCATACATCCAGGACTCGGGAGGTGTCTTCTTACCCATCAACAATGCTGATATCTCACACTCCAACTTTACTTCTATCGCAAAGGCCTTCAAGTGTGACAAAGGCAATCAGGTTGACTGCCTCCGCAAAGCACCATTCAAAGATATCCAGAAGAAGGTAGAGAATACCGCGGGAGTGAGCTTCGTCCCCGTAGTGGATGAGAGAACCAGGTTCTCCGACTACTCGAAGCGTCTTCTATCGTCCAAGATCCCCAAGTTGGTAAGCTTCCCATCATGTCAACTTTCCTTAAGAGATGGCTATACTAACCTCCCTCAGCCATCCATCATCGGTACAAACAGAGACGAATGGAACTTTGGTGCAGCGCCTGCAGAACCACCAGTCAAACCACCACCCGAACAAGTCCACACAGACAGCACCTTTGGTTGTCCCGCGCACTTCGAAACAGCTCTGCGATCCTCTTCCAACACCAAGACCTGGCGATACATGTACTCATCCAACTTCACCAACATCATGCCCGGAGACGAGGGGGCATTTCACTCTGCTGAGCTTCCTTTGATCTTTGGAACCCATGATATCGCGCGGACCAAGTCAGGACCGTTCGAGTACAAGATCAGCCATGCGATGCAGGATTACTGGTTGGCGTTTATTCAGGATCCTTATGCTGGATTGGCGAAGAAGGGATGGAAGCCAACGGCTGGAGGGTATGATACGTTGCAGACAGGTGTGGAATTTGGATTCGATAACAAGATTGTTGTAAGGAAGTATGCATTCAAGTCATTCCAAGAGGGGTGTAAGAATGCTACTGCAGTCGATCAATAGGCAGTAGTTTCACAATTGGTTATTAGCAAAGATAGTTATATGTCAATTCAATACGGTTGCCCAGGACAGTTGCCAAATCATCGTCAATTCTTGTCATCTAAAGAGCCATGCCTGCGAGAGATATCGGGTGCCGATCCGTAGTCGGATGAACCGTCCGGCTGTGGGGTCAAGACCGGTACCGTTAACCGGGGCCGTTCTGCCCCTCCAACGCCGACTTCGCAGTCATCTACCACGATAAGCATCAGGCTTATATACTCATTTCGATATTCAGTAAATATACATGGCTCTGCTCTCTATCCGAATCTTCATTTATTGTTCCGAGCACTGTGATAAGGTTGAGGTTTAAAGAGGCTCCAGTCCCAACACACAAAGGCAAAGAACACATATCAACGTTCCGAGCACAATGACCAACAACCTCGTCGTCCTTAGCGACGCCGAAATCCGAGATCTTCTCGTCAGCCTCTCCAAAGAAGAAGTCCTTCAGTTCAAGGAGGCTCTAGAGGACATCCTCATCGACTTCTCTGTTAGAGGTGAAGGGAAATATCAACCAACACCAGATTTCGTCAATCGGCCAAATGGACAAAAGACTCTATTCCGCACATTCACCTCCCCAGATTATGTAGGCACCAAGATCGTGGTTACACCAGCTCCCATCAAGGACGCAGAGGGTAACACAGTGAACCGTCCACTTGGAGGACTCTTGTCTTTGTGTGATTCGGCCGGTGTTCCGACGGGTATACTCAATGCAGCTGAGCCTACAGGCCATCGGACCACTTTATCTGCTTTGATCCCCTGGACGTGGAGGAAGAATACCGAGAACGTTGTCATTTTTGGAGCAGGAAAGCAAGGGCTTTGGCATACTCGTCTTGCGCTGGCTCTTAGAGGCTCTGAGATCAAAAGAATCACTATTGTGAACCGATCCGTGGCCAGGGCGAAGGATTTGGTCAAGACAGTAATGGAGGAAAACGAAAAGTACTGGAAATCTCCTGCCAATCTGGATGTTCTGGATCCAGCTCAAGCTGATTATGACCAGTCATTGGCATCTCTCTTGTCATCAGCTGACGCAGTATTCTGCACCGTCGGTTCAACGAGTCCCCTGTTCTCACTGAAGACAATTCTTGGTGATGGTTCACGAAGCAGATTACCCTTCGTCGGCGCCATAGGTTCATGGCAAGCCGATATGATCGAGCTTGATCCAGAAATGCTTCGCCATGCAGCTTCTCGCGACGACTCGTACAGCCCTCGTGGTGCGGAGGGTAGTATTCTTGTTGATGATCTTGAAGAGGCGATGGTCAAGTCTGGAGAAGTTATACAGAGCGGTCTCAAGGGTGAGAGGTTACTTGAGGTTGGAGAGATCTTAGATTGGCTAGATGACAAGTCTGAAAGGAAGCCGGAGGGAGGTGTTGAGAAGCTCAAAACCTGGATTAGTAAGGGTTTCGTCGTGTATAAAGGCATTGGCGTGAGTGTCACAGATCTTGCAGCTGGAAACGCGATTCTTGAGCTGGCGAGAAAGAGAAACGTCGGAACGACTATCTCAAACTTTTAGCTTAACAACAGGAATATATAGAAGCTAGAGTTTTGGATGTGCCAAGTCATTTTGGTGATGCGAATAGTCGATTTCGGAAACTACAAAGTCCATGATATAAGGTTTCTATTGGTTAGAAGACAGTTTATATGCCAGGATCAATTAATATAGAAGTTCATGTCAGTCTGAAGTAACCCTTCTCGATGTAGCCTTTTTCACGGCGAAGTATGTACTCTGTCCTTGAGAAATCCTGAAAAGCTCAGCGGACTTTGTTGTACTACAGTATTCTACTTTTCTATAAGTCCAAACTTACTAGAAAGAAAGAAATTTCTGGTTATAAGCTATTATATCTGCTTATAAACACAGCTGCACTGAGTTGCTGCAAGTCGTTGATATGTAGATTGTAGATCGATCACTCTGGGGTGCATGTATGACGTCGTTTACCGAGCTTTTCCCGCTAAATCCACGTCGCTAAACGCTAGCCCGAAAATAATTCATCGTGCCTGGAGAGCTTGTGCCCGATAGCTTCGTGAACTTTCAAAGAAGTTCAAATTCTTGGCCTTTTGTCATATTCACGTTAGCCACATTCCCACGCCTAGAATCTGACACAGCATATGATAACGCCCTGTACACCCTAAATCACCAACATATCTTTCACCAGCCACGCTTACCCAGGCATCTTCTCCCCAATCATCACCAATCGATCATGCGATAGCACCCTGAAATACTGACTGACAGAGCGCTCCCCCCGTCGCCCAACATGTCAGTCAGCCCAGTGCCCTCCCTCCAGCTTGCGGAGTATCTCGAGAAGCTCCCCGGCACGACCTTCCGCAAGCTCTACCAACAACCTTCAACCGCGTTCGCCATCTTCCGTCGCATGCTACCGCACCTCGGTTCGTCACCACAACCACTACACCCGCCCAATCTCTAACACCCCCCTTAGCAAAGACGTTTGTCATGCGCATTCTGTACTCCCCCAAACCTATACTCCTCAGCGATCTAGATGACTGGGTCAAACCGAGCCACAAGCGCCAGAAAGACCAGGCTTTGTCGATCCTGCGCGTTCTGCACATCGTTTCGATCACGGCGCCTTCTAAAGAACGACCGCAGGAAATGCAACTTACTACGAACTTCAAACTATCCCTTCGACTCGCACTATCAGGTGGTGGCACACATAACTCCTTCGGTGTACCGTCAACTCTCCAAATCCCCCCCGAAATCGACATTGCCTTCCTCGATCGCTACGCCCGAAAGAAATGGGAGGACATCCTACACTTCGTCGTATCTAGTGTTGGCTACAAGAGCGCCGGCGAGTCTTCTGGACCGAATAAGAGCGTGAAAGAACTCCTCGTCGCGGGCCGCCTCGTCGATCGTAAAGCAAGCGGCAGCGTTGGTATCACACAGGCTGGTTTTACCTTTTTGCTTCAAGAGGCCAATGCGCAAGTATGGACATTGCTTTTGCTTTGGTTAGAGGCTATGGAGGTGAATAAGATGGCTGGGTTGGAGGCTACAGATATGCTGTCGTTCCTCTTCGTCCTTGCCAGCATGGAACTTGGTCGCGCGTACGACACGAATGCGCTGACGGAACAACGTAAGAACATGTTACCCTCGCTTGTCGACTTTGGGTTGATTTACATCCCTAACCACAAACGATCCATGTTCTTCCCGACACGTTTGGCTACAACCCTCACCTCGAGTAGCAATAGTCTTCGCAGCATTAGTGATGGTGTTGCAGCCGCGACGGCAGCTGCTCTCCAACCAGGCCAATCCGGCGCACCAGGCGGTAGCGTGACCGCCGCCAATACTGAGCAGCGCGGCAGTGTGATCATCGAGACTAACTACCGTATCTACGCCTACACTCAGTCAACACTTCAAATCGCCGTCCTGGCCCTCTTCACCAAACTCGCAATGCGCTTCCCCGACATGGTTGCCGGTCGAATCTCCCGCCAATCCATCCGACAAGCCATTCAATTCGGCATCACCGCCGAGCAGATCATCTCCTACCTCTCCGCGCACGCACACGATCAAATGCACCGCACCGCGGCTCTCAACAATAAACCCGTTCTTCCCCCCACAGTAGTCGATCAAATTCGTCTATGGCAGCTCGAAAACGAGCGTATGAAGACAACGAGCGGATTCCTGTTCAAGTCGTTTGAGGATGATAGGGAATACAAGGATATTTCAAGATTCGCTGAAGAGGTGGGTGTTTTGGTGTGGAAGAATGATGCAAGGCAGATGTTCTTTGCAAGCAAGCATGAGCAGATTAGAGACTATATGAAGATTCGCAAGAAGACAGAATGAGAATATTTTCGTGAGATTGGAAAAGGGGGAGGGTAAGAGATGTACAGCATTGGAGTTTTTGGCGTCGATGGGATATCTAGATGGAATCGATAAACCGATATTTCAACTCGAAAAGGGGGGCCAAGATACGGTTGGCGTTGGAAGTTACTACATTTCCGGCTAGAATTTGACTACAGTTCGTCATTAAGCCTTTATGCGACTTGAGCAATGTCTACAGGATCTCAGGGCGATCTTCTCGTGGTGGATGCCAACAGATTATCAGCCTTCTCAAAATAGGTACTGAAGGATGTCCACGCCTGGGGTACAAGGAGACTTGAGACCCCAAATGGCATGCAAAAAAACTGAATACCTGGTCAGAATTCAGTATCTACCACACTCGAATCCAAATACGCAACGTTAAGGATTTTGTATATTGGAGTTCTTTAAATTTGCCTATCCTAGGATTTCTGTCACTTGTGATTGAAGTCTCACTGTTTCTGTCGACCCATGCGCCAGCACACTCTCCTCATAAGCATTCACATTCGTAGCATAAGGTTACCAAGAATTCGACATTAAAAAGAAATTAATCATTTTCATAGCTACAGCATTACCTGCGTTCCTTCATGCCTCTTCAATCATAATACAAACTCGCTAATAAAAACAAACAGCTCGGGCTTCGACACCTTGCGACTCCATCAGGAAATAAATCGCTAACATAAAGGTGTACCACAATGCCAAATGTTGGCTGTAACATGTCCCTTTCAACTATTATACACTTTAAAATGATCCAAGCAATGACAAGCGAGCTCAGAACAAAGAACAATGATGTCCGTGCTTGTCTCCTCACTCCAACAAAGGGCATTCAGTCGATGGAAACCCGCTTCCCGCGTTCTCTAACCGCAGGGACGGGCTTCGTCTTTCTAGCAATTGGTACCCGCGATTCGCTCATAACTGGGAGGCTTCTTCCTCCTCCTTTGTTGGGGTTTGTGCCAAAAATCTTGCCCATCAGACTCTTGTCCTCCATGCGACCTCCCTGAGGGAGGAGTTGTGGCTTTCCCACTCGACGGGCATATGACTGCTGCCAGGCTACTAATGACCGGCGTGCTTCGCTCGTGGTGCAAAGACTTTCGAGATGTTGGAAGATTCGCAGGCATCTAGCATCCTTATTGCATGGTGGGGTGCGAGGCTTCGTTCCAGTTAGGCTTGTAAGTGCCGATGTGGTGGTCGAGTGGGAGAGGTGAGTCGGACGGGAGTTGACAGCCACGCGATCGGTGGTCATTGCGTGGTACTGAAAAGGATGGCCAGGGCTCGAGTCCGAGGGTTCAGCCTCCCCATTGCTGTATTCTTCGGCTAAGAAACGATCATGCAGAGAAACAAAGCGCCCAGACCAATATGCAGATGGTTGCGATGTGGTGATACGGCTGGGGTCTGGTTGCACTTCTGTCGCCGTGGTGCCGGAACTGCTGCTAGATCGAGAAACTAGAGATGCTCGCGACAACCCAAGTCGCGAGGTAGTTGATGCGAATAAACTACTTGTTGAAGATGCAGACGTTTTGCGAGATGATGGGTCATCGGAATCGCGGGAGGCTGAGAGTTTAGAGTTGAGTGAAGATCGGGAGATGGATGTTTTAAGATCGCTCAAAACAGCCAATGTTCGTGACTTTGGAAGGCAACTTTTGTTCTTCTGAGAACTATCCAGGGGGGCATGTTCCGGGAGGGCTGACTTTTTATGATCGGGAGGTGGGACGTTCTCGTCTTGGACGGTGGACTCGAAGCTCAAGTCCTCATAGATGGACTGGAATGAGCTGGTTGTTGGCAAAGGCTTGATTGGAGCAGCACTTGAGAGGTACTGATGTGAAGATGAGGTAGTAAGGCCAGGCTTCGGGGAGCTCAGGGTTCTCTTTGTTGTGGGCAGATGAAATTTGGTTGTTGGTATGCCGGTCTTTGTTGATGTCGAACAAGGGGCTGCGTTCAGATTGCAACTCGAAGTCGCAGTCAGCCCAGACCTGGCGATAGTAGGGGTACTAGCAAGTGATCCATGTGCCGAGAAGCTAGCAGAGATTCGTCGAGTTGCTTTCCTAGCTTCAACGTTTTCTTTGTCTGACAATGACTCGTCTGAACCGCTGCAGTCTTTGATGGTGGGAACAATGATGAGGGTTTCACTTCGAGTGAAGTCGGGACCTCGAGAATTCTTGACAGGTCCAATTGGACCAGATATAACAGGACGCTTCTTCTTTCCCCGTGAGAAGACATTGGATGGGGTGGGTAGACGAAGTCCAGAAGAGGATCTCTGGAAGCCAGTGCTGTTTCGAAGAGCCTCCATTGTTGTTGTAAGTCGAAACGGAAGCTAGAGACGGAATGACGGATTTGTTATTGTACTATATGAGCTCTCCCCTTTCAACTTGCGACAAGTACCAATAACCTAGAGGCGGAATAGCCAAGAGCAGGATAATTCGAAAAAGAATTAAGGGCAGTGAAGGTTGAGAAGCCAAAACGGCTCCAAGCGAGTAAGCGCGTGCTTCTCTGATCAACTCATAGAAAGCGGATGCAAAAATGATCCATATAGCGAGGCGTATTAATAGTTTGTATCGATTTTGTTCCTAATTATCTCTCCGGAAGAGAGGGACCAAGTGAAGGTTGTTGTGGTGTAGACGACCGGCAGCGAAGATAAGGACCAGAATAAAGAATCGTTCGAGGATCATAACGCTGGGAACAGTCAAGAAGGGGACTGTATTGAAGAAGGCTGGGATTATTAGCGATTGTTTGTTTGTTTTTTAGACGCGTTGCCTGGAAACGTCTGGTTTATTTTAAGTTTTGCCAGTGTCATTGTCAGGTCAAGCTTTGCGCTTTGCCAGTGACGAACAGTTGACAGCTGCATCACCTGCTTACGCTGGAGGAAGTCGTTCCCCAGGGCACTTCTTCCCCATACCTTATAGAGGAGCTACTGCTGTTATCGTCACTAAAATAGGGAGCCGAGTAGGAGCTCATCGTGGTCGTAATATCGAGTGCCCATCTATTCTTTGTCTAAAGCTTCTTATCCAATGCATCGCCTTCGTGACAACCATCTCAACACCGTCTACATATGTCCGTTTGTCTCCCCATTTTTGCTTCCATTACAAAACTCGTCATTCCATCCATTGATCTCAAACTCAAACTTGAAATCGCCCTCTCCCTTTGGCACCGCATTGCCATTTCCATCCCAAAGCGCCCTCTCCACCATCGTGGCATTACCCTCCCAATCGACCAGAACCACGGTCTGTCGCTGAGTGCCGTACATGCCAGTCTCGAAACCCATGATAGGTGTTGTGCTTGGATCCGGTCGTCCTTCGGACATCAGCTCTTCAGCAGCTGCTTGATCATCTGTCCATTCGCTGGGTCCTTTCGCCATGGCCGCTTCCATTGCCTTTTGGTGCTTTTCGTCGCCGATTAAGGGGATGAAGACACTCTTCTTGAGCTCGTGGATATATTCGACGAGGCTGGCGTTTTCGTTCCTGGGTAGTGTGTCGTGGCTGAGAACATCAAAGAGGTCCGAAACAAAGTCATCCTTGCTTTTCTTGTCGGATACAGATTTTTCGATAGCTTCTCGGAAGAGCTTCTTTCCTATGGCGATCTTGGGCCATTCGTCTTGCTTTCCTGTCGCATCGAAGGCTGTGTTGCTCAGACCCCAGATCTCACCGCGCTCTTTAGCGACTATGGGCACCTCTTCAACATTGTCCGCACGGTTGCTCACAATAGCGATACCTTGGGTCTGCTTCCTCAGCTTGCCGCAAACCATGGAAAAGCCGCCGACGCCCTTAACGCCGCCGTTCTCGACCAGTTTGTGGACGCTGTCTTTGAGGCTCTCTTCGGGTGGTGTTCCCAACCAGGCGGTGACCATACCGCCGCGGCTTTTGGCAGCATGAATAGGGTGGTTCTGGTCCTGAACATTTGTTTCTCGGTAATTTGTGAGTACGGCCATCAGACCGTCCTTGCTAATGCCCATCCATGTCCCTTTCTCTGCTCGTTGAAGATCCCGTGATGATAAGACTGGTCGACCAGATGTACCATGAGTCCACCAGTGAGGCCGCGATGTAGGCCTAAGAATGAACTCGTCCCGATTATCGATGGCGATTAATGCATAATCGGGATGCGCAGTAGTGAGAAGTACGATGCACATGACTTGGGTGGCTTTCCACTAATAAATATGTGTGTCTTGCTTTGTTGCAGTGTGATTCGGAGATTTTGTCTGTTTCTGAAGTGACGTTGAAGGTGGTGGTTGACGCAAGTGGCATTCATAAATGTTGAACCCGTTGAATGGCTTACAGTGGGGGGGACCTCAGCGCCTTTAAGCTTAAAGACCCCTTAATAAAGTACCTTGGCGTGTTTGCCTCGTCATGACAAACACGTCAGTTTCCCCTAATACGTGTCGTGCTCCTGAGTTGTCCCTCGGTAAGATAGCGTCCCTCACTTGAGTTAGATGCCGAATGATCTGATGTCGCGGCTCACGGGCTACGGCGGTCGGCTTCGGGATGTCGCCCCCAGCCCCAGCGAGTTGCGTTGCGGGGAATGGGAACAGCTGAGGTTCAGGACGTGGGATGACAGGGCGTGACAATTCCACGTGAAAGACGCCTGATATTTTTCATGAATCCTTGCTCGTTTAGATCGATCCAGATTGCCGGGGGTCTCCGGTCTCAGATCCCTTCTATTTGTGACTTGGTGTCTGACAATTTGTTGCCTTATTTATCGTCACTTGAGATCACACCACCCTCAATCACGATATGCTGTTTGTGTTTGACATCAAGGGAACAATCATTCATCGGCAAGTCATGCTTGATGAAGTATAATACAATCCCCTATGGAATGCAATTGCCAAACATGTACTTATTTTTGCTCTTCAAACATCATCATTAACTATCGCTAATTTTAGTTACTGGCCGGTGTATGTGCCTACCTAGGTATCATTTGAACCTCGACAGAGATGCAATTGCATGACACCAGAGTGAAGGCATGCCTGGCTTCATACTACACCACGAAAAATCACACGTGATATTCTTTCCCAAGTGAGCTCTTTTGAAACTCGACTGGCATTCCCTCACAATTTCAAGATTAAGTAAGTGAGGCAGCATGCGGCATTCAAAGGCAATGCAACGAAGCTTTCTCCAGGGTGGGCCCTGATAGGCTGTCTGTCAAGAAATATGCCACTCCCGTGAGCAGATCAAAATTTGTGCTCTTTAACTGTAGAAATCGAAAGTTTATAATAGGAACCTGGCAATTTGTTGGTCAATCCCTTTTCTGGTTTTCAGAATGCGTGCATTTCAGCGGTAATTTGAACTATAATGAAGCCATGATATCTCGTCTAAGTCGTGAGCCGCAACGATATAGGTCCTCGTCAATTTCGTATCATGGCCACGATTTTCGTATCCAGCGGGAGTCCTCATATTCCTCATAGAAATATTGATTCTCACTGATGCACAGTGGTTGATATAATACTTGTAACAATGTCAGCATGTCAAATAACAAGCAACCTCATTGCTATGACTCGGTTCACTCACAAGGGCAGCATGCTCGGTCAAATAGGGCTGTGCTAGGCAGCAGAATTCCCATCACGACTTTCTAGGGGAAGTTTAATGGTTCATATAAAAGTCTGTAGGTCCTCTTATGTTTCCGTGTCTCCAGCTCGGAGTGACATGGAAATGTACTACGGGTGCCCTGCTAGCAAGCAGGCACTCTTCTAGTGACCATTTGAAGTCGGCCATATCAATACCAAGGGCTCTGTATATTAATCTAGTAGGTAGAACAAGTTTATTAGACCGAGTGGCATAAAGAGTTCCTTAGTCAAATTATGTAAATGCCCTCATATTCGCCTCCCCCGCCAGCGTGATGTTTCCCACTTGCGTGCCTCTCATCCCAAGTCAAAAGCTTTATTTGAGCTGATATCATACATACTTTCATCTCAATCTTTTCTGATCCAAGTAAATACAAGCATTTTGTGCGTAGCAAAAGTTTATCCCCGGGGACAGGCAAATATCTCCATACTGTAGTCCCCCTGACTCACCGATGATCAAATACTTTCTTCAAGAACAATCTTCAATGGATTCGATACCCGTGGCGCAGGGGATACCCAATCACTTGAGGGGATCATTCGAGGATTTATTATATCCTTATGGCATGGAAATGCGTGCAATGTAACGGCCTCCTTCTCAGCGGTGATCTCACCTCCAGCTTGACTTACGCACCAAAGTATACTGCTTTCTCTTGATGAAATAAGTTTCATGTCCCGGTATGTCTTTCCATTTCTTAATATAAATACCAAGCTAATCCTTGTCTTTATTGTTTCTTTTCTTTGCTCTTTATCACACCGAAACATCTCGACTTCCTGACTCTCAATCACATAAGAAGATTTCGAATTCTTCATCTCTATCACAGCAAAACATCTCTACCAAACAGTAAGCCATTTTCACCTCAAGCATGAACGGCTAACTAACATGAATAGTATCACCTCACGCAAAGAAGTAAGCGTCTAGAATATCCATCCTGATATTAAACTTATTTCCAACCTGCCATCAGACAAAATGTCGTCTTGGGAACCCATCAACACTAAGGAGGTGGAAAAGAAGCGCGCTCAAGCCAGAAGATGCTACCGGTGCGTTACCATGGGGTCTGTAGAGGAGCCTTGCAATCATGCTCGGAAGGCTCTTCCTGCTGAAGCGGCCGCGGAGCCACCCTCCGTCGAGGAAAGGGCCAGTGTGGAAAGGGTCAGCAAGAAGGTAAACAATAAGAAGACATGTGATCGCTGCGGCCATGGAAAGGAGTACAACATGAGCAACTTCAAGGACCACATAAAGGTCCACGATCTGGAGGAGATGGGGGTACCAGCCCTTCGTGCTTGCTCATGCTGCAAGGACCGCAGAAAGTGTCTCGTGGCTCGCCGTCCCCTGGATATCGGCACGTACTCTTGCATATGTTGCCTTAGGGCCCATAAGAAATGCAGCTTCAACAGTTTTAAGGGGGATAAAAAAAAGTGCAAGGATGGATTACATCCTGCTCTGAAGCGCTGAACAGAGTCATGGTTTTAGTATCTGCAGTTCAGGAGGTAGTTAGAGTCACGGCGGTCTCTCAATTCATTCATCTCTACTCCTTCACTCCTTCAGTCAAAATCCTCTGTCCATATTGAAGCCGTAAAATTACATCGTGTAAGCATATAGTTCTACCAAGCCGGTTACCTTGATACCTAGTCTAGAATACCCCAATAGTAACTCCTAAATCCGTAGTAAAACATCCCCTTGGTAGCTCAGGTCCTCGGACTTTACTCGTATTGCTTGCCTGTATGCTGCCCGTTTGGGTCGTAAAAGGGCAAGTGACTGATACTATCATAGCTCTTTTATTGCCTACCTAACCATTGAGATATAAAACTCCGATTTTTTAAAGCCGCACAAATCTGAAAACCTCAATTCAAGATTAATTAGCTACTAGGACACCTCCAGACATTACTTGGATAAGGTTTTTTAATAAGCAGATCTGGAGAGTTTACCAACAAGCAATACGTTTCTACCCATGTTCCCAATGCGGTAACCAATTCAGGGCTTTCAGCTTGTTCTCGAAGGATTTGAAAATTATTTATCGAAGAAAGGGGCTTGATAAAGTTATACATCTCTGGCTAAAACTCAACGCCAACCTCCTACAGAGTGAGCTTGACAGAAGCATTCATCCAGTGCAGGCCAACTACCGGTACTTGAGCTTCAGAAGCAAGCTACCCAATCTCAAGCTGTTCAGCTTCGGTCCCGCAAGATTGTCGACTTCTGGATTAATCGACAAGCTCGGTCTTATGAAAGTTTGGAGATAGACTGCGTTGCCTCGTTGTTTTGTATTAATGTTCTTTGGAAGCCGGTATGTTGTGAAAGTCCGAGCTGACGCATCGCTTGGCTTCATAAGGATCAGGCTCCCAGCGCAAACTACCCGCGTGGATCTTGTGCATTTATAAATCTCGAATATGGTCCTTGAGAGGTTGGCTAGCACTCCCCAGAGCCATACACCTTAGGGTAAGATCCTGAGGAAGAGTTACTAGATATTAATTAGTCTGAAAATGAATCTGACCACGCGATTGATTGCGACTTACCTGACTGTACCGTGATTAAAAACTTCGTCCTCTTGATAACCTGGCTGTACAACCCTAAGAGCTTCTCCAGTTTTGCTGTTATACAGCTTGGCTCTTGACTTTTACGCTCGAAGAAAGATTGCCAGGTCTTGCAGACAGGCATTGAGGCTGTAGATCCCTGGGGTGGTATAGGTTGTAAAGCCTTGCTTGGATTTCCAAAGTGTGCAACTCGTAGGTTTTCTCTTGTCTACAGGAACATAACCGCCGGCATGATCAACGTCCATAGAGTTGCCTTCCCTCGCGCATTACTCCCTTGACGTCTGGTTCATCTCACATACAAAGCACGAGATGTAGAAAAGGGAGTATGGTCGTGCACCGTCTTGGTGCTGCTGCTTCCATTCGTTCACATGCACAAGCCAGCCGCACGTAAACGAACAGCAATCTCTCAATTTTCGATTTATTTTAACTTCTCTTACTATTTACATCCAAAATGCACCAAATTTCAAACAGATACAAACGCGACTTCCTCGTGTTTTCCCTACCATGTACATCACCTCAAACCCAAACGTCAATCACCTCATCCTCCTTCCGTATACAGAACAGCCGTGAGAGTCACTTGCGCAGCGGAGACCTTGGCTCCGCAGAAGACCTCCTTCGCGTTCCAGGCTTCTTCTTCGCATCACCATTTGCACCTCCGTTATCCTTTGCCTCCTCCAGCGCTTCAAGAACAGCAGCCTGGTCGGATCTAAGAACTACGCCCTCGGCAATGACTTCATCACGGCACACGAACTGCGGGAACAGAATCGCAAGGACCGTCGGTTTAGTACTTCCCTTCGTCTTGCGAGCGTTGCCGACATCATAGTCGTCATGCTGGCGCGCACCTCGAGAATCTTCTTCATCGGGCATCTCTGCAGTAATCATGTCGCGGGAGCGCTGAGCATCGGCCCAAAGTGCAACAGCCTGTCTGAACAGTGTCGGAACAGCATTATAGAAGCCAGTCTGCTTGTACGCCACGACGAGCGGGTGCAGAGTGCTTCGCACCTCGTTACTCGCTTTACGCACAATGTCCTCTTGGACCGTCTCAATTTGCTCAGAATCAGACAGTGACCCGAGAATCTGCGAGCGGTACACTGTTTCTCGTCGCTCGTCCCCTTTGAAGAAGCCAAGCATGCTAGATGCAGTAGCTCTCATGTCACTAGCGACGTAGAAGGGGACAAAGACATAAGAGAGGAGCGTTTCCGCGATGACAGCGTCAGCGACAGCACAGCGCATTTTGGCACTTGCTTTGGTGGTGCGAGTTGAGAGTGGGATCTTGGGGAAGCGCGCGTGAAGTTCCTGGATCTCGCTCGCAGAGTCCTAATGATTTTCAGCATGATCCAGAGAACGCAAAGCGTGGGGACCTACCTGTGCGCCATCGTGGTCGTTGAAATACTCATTGACAAAGTCGTGAACCTTCTTCGACAACTCCTGGAGATCAGATCGCCTGTCCTCGTTAGTTCAACCCATCTCCCCTCGATCAATACTCACAATTTCTTGACCTCTTCCGTCCCAAAGTCACGCAGAATCCCTTCCCCAAGATCACTCTGCGCCTGCGTCAACTTCTCCTTACACCCCTTCAACTCCTCGATATTAGCCTCCATATGCGATTTCTGCAATTCGCACTCCGCATTCATCTCCCTAATCTCAGAAGCGTGGCTCGTCAAATGCGCCTCCGCAGCCGCCAGGTTCTGCCTCAACCTCTCAACCTCTTCCTCCTTCGACTCTGCAGCAGCGAGTTTCTCCCTCGCTTCTTTGACCTCTTTCTCCATGGCTTCAACGGCTGCCTTGTTAGACTCATAAGTTTTATACTTTTGCTCGAACTCCGCAAACAGTGTTTCTGTCTTTGCGTTGGCTTGCGCTTTGTGATCTGAGAACTCTCGCACGATCTTGTCGTTGAATTCGCGGAGACGCTTGTTCTCGCCTTGTTTGGCTTCAAGTTCTTGCTTTAGAGCTTCACGCTCCTCAGCTGATTTCTCAAAGTCCTCGACTGACCCGACATCCTTGGAGACTTCCTTCGCTAAAGCGAGGAGCTGCCATAGTTTGGTGTTCTTGGTGGGTGTCTTCTCGGTAGTGCCATTGCCATTAGTATGGCCATTGACTTTGACCTTTGCATCTGCCATGATTGCCTGAAGAATGAAGTATCAATTTTATCACTAGAAACGGTCGACATTTTAAACTCGTCGCTAAATACACGATAGGTAATTCTCAATTTTGAGGCCATCGCAGAGCCTCATAGTCGGTTCGTGGGCTTGAGGGACAACTCATCAGCACACCACCACACCGGTCAATTAAGCAAGTCATCTTCCACCCCGCCCATTCCTCCTACTGGTTCGTTTCCAATCGCTGTGTCCAATCCTCGAAATATCAGGGCTGGCGGGCGTTACACAACACGCGGGGTAACCCCAATGGCATTGAGCCTTTCGGCACCATCTTCGTCTGCAGAGTCGAGCCTCAAAGCAAAAGTCGTCGCAGTAGCCTATTGAGGTGTGTCTTGCTGTGTGACGGTGAGCGCATTGTTTGGACAATTGGCTATCGACGTTTCGGTATGCGGTCGCCTTGCGATGAATTGCCTGAGGCCCTTTGCAGCATCAGCCTAGTCTTGTGTTTCCTTTTCCTTCTCCTTCTCTTTCTTTCCTGTGTGCTTCTTTCCCTTATCTTCCTCTTTCTTGTACTCCCCCTTCATCTCACCCCTGCCATCGCTGAGTCCAGATTTGTCGAACAGATGAAGCTCGACAGATTGAGGCACACCACCAAGGACAGGCTTCGGCAAGACTTGCTTGTGAACGCTGTACCAACTTTCCTTGTCCATGAGCTCAAACAGAACTTCTTCCGATTCGTGGCGAGGCTTGGTAGCTAGGAAGACCTTTGTAGTAAATGGTTCGCCTTCCGGAAAGTAGGTTAGATTCGCTGCATGAATGGCTGAGAGCGTTTCGACGAGTGCTGGGAGCATGTCGACATTGTAAGTGCAGTCGCTGAGCATCACGAGATCCCAAGGTCCAGATCGAACCTCGGGTCCAAAGCTTCCTTGTCTGCCCTGCTCCCAGTCTAGATTTTCGTAGAGCATTCGAACGGGGTTCTCTTGGAAGCGTAGATGAGAATTCTCCAACCTCTTCATGTTGGATCTTGCGCGCTCCTCAGCTTCTGGTAGATCGGTCATGAGAATAGTGCAGTCACCACCTGAAGGCTGCAGTCGGGGGTACACAGCGGCGAGCCCAACACCCAAGATACCCACACCGCAACCCAATTCCAACACACGGATCGACTTCTGGCGGCTGAAGATATTCTTCATTGTTCTCATGCAAGGGTTTTGGCTAGACTCGCTATCGGGAGCAGTCTCGATACCTGCAAGTGCACACGTCGCTATCACGCCTCCATCCCAGATGTGACGCGCAATGCTCTCACCGATCTCCTCCTCAATCTCAATCGTTCCCAGCCCCTCAGGTGTGTCGTTCAGTTGAAGTCTCCGAATAGACACAGCATTGTCTGCGGGTGTGAGAGTTAGAGGCACCCAAGCTGGCATGACAGCGCCTTTCTCTGCAGCTTCCTTCCGATACCGCATCTTCTCAGCCGACAAGGCCAGAATGCGAGGGACGCTTTCGGCAGTGTGAAAAGGTTCTGATGCCCGAACACAAACATGGACTCTCATTCCAGATTCGAGAGCTCGTTCAAGAGCAACGGGCATTTCCAATGCCGGCTTTGCAACGCGCATGCCGGGTTCCCAGTCAAGATGTCCAGGATCTGAGAGGAGCCATGTTGAGCTTCCTTCGGGAGAGGCGGCGATGGCAACAACTTGGAGGTCTAGAAATCTCTCTGGGAAGAGAAACGAGTCGCCGAGGTCTGTTGTGATGGTGAAGAGCAGCTGGACCAGGGTGCCGCGGCGGTTCTTAATCACCTTGGGTGGCCCCAGAAATCTGACATAATGCATCGTGATGTAATGAGTCTTTCAATAACTCAGAAAGGGCCCGGATTTCTCTGAGTTTATTTGACCCCAATTGACTTGCTAGGCGTTGTAACTTTTGTCGTTCTTGTTGTTTATTGAGCCTCGGGCTGAGCTGATCAACCCAACCTCTCGCATGAGATGATGGGGAATTTTGACCAGCTACTGCACGCTTAGTCATCACCGCTGCATTCACATGAATCCGATCTTCAATGACAATAATGTCAGAATTCATATCAAATGAGTAATCTATGCCATAAATAGTAAGTTTAGATCCTAGAGGGAGTTCGATAATTCTTTGGCTACAGGTGACATTATAAGCACTTGGGAGGTTGTTGAAATTGGAATGTCGGATGAAAAAGTCACTTTTGTCGGCCAACTTCATCTACAAAACTGAATCATGGTCATTAGTCGAAAACGATGTCAAAAATTGGCACTTGCTTAGAAATTTATAAGGCAATCCTTCATACGGCCTAGGACTACCTATAAGAGGATGATGTTGACTCAAAGTTCAGCATCAACTTGAAGTAAAAAGTTACCTACCCGAGACTTCGTGTGCACTTCGAGGTGCCGCCAAGTGATCAGTAGAACAAGAGGAAGCTTTGAAATCGTCTGGAATATAAGGAGTAGAATGAAACAAGACGGCCAATTGGGTACATAATTCGGGCTTAATCATGACTCAATGTGGATTAAGTGTATGCCCCGTTGATCACGTCTTGATGCACCGTTCATGCGTTATATCCTGAACTCTCTCGCAACAACACACTTGCAACACCGCGAAGCATCACTGCAATGTCTCCCACCACTGAGAAAGATGAGGAACAGCTACGCGGTGTCTTACAGACCAAAACATGGTTCGGGTTCGATCTGGACGATACTCTCCATGAATTCCGCAAGGCCAGCCGTGCAGCAACCACGAATGTTCTCACACGCATCGCCAACGAAAACCCATCAACAACACTCCAAGATCTCCAGGCCCAATACGGAATAATTCTCAAGAAAGGAACCGCTGATGCATTCACTGACGGAAAGACCTCACATGACTACCGTCGCGCTCGCTTCGCTGCTACACTGAGCCATTTTGGATTGAGTCACGACAGTGTCGATGAGCTTCTAGAGGACTACGAGCGTGTTCTTGTGGATAACTTGACACTCAAACCAGGAGCTATTTCTCTTCTTGAAGCAATCAAGGCGTCCGGAAGAAAGATTACTGTTATCACGGAAGGGCCACAGGATGCACAGCAGCGAGCAGTGAGAGATTTAGGCATCGAGAAGTACATCGACTTTCTAGCGACTACAAACTTGTTCGGTGTGGCCAAGGTCGATGGACTCTTCGGCAAGGTACTTGATCATTTGAAGATCAGACCGCAAGATATCGTGTACATCGGCGACTCGCAGGAGCGCGATATCGAGCCTGCTTCCAAAGAGGGGATATTCGCCATTCACTTACACGAAGCTCAAACAGCGCCACTTGTACTACAACCTCCCAGCATCAACTCGCTCGAGGTATTAGCCAAGCTCATCTAACCTCTGCTGCACACATGTCTGAGACGAGACAAGTCGCCATGCACGTAACCATGCAGCGTTACAAGGCTGAGGGAATCTTCCCGCTTCTACAGCATATATGTAGCTCAATCGATACACCCGTCAAACGTGTCCGTCTCTCACAGGATAGTCCCGACTTTCTCGCTTACAACAACATGCTGCGTCTAACAAACAAATCAGACAAGTGCAACGTTTTGTGCAACGTGAAGCTTTTTCAGCTGATGTCGTACATAATCATCCCACGGCACTGGGCCGAGACATGCAAGTGTCATTGAGTTCTACAACAGGGTATATCTAGGTAGCTACTTAGGAGGCCGGACTTTGCATTCTATAATTATTTACTGCACACTCAGCCTTGATATGCATTGCTTACGTGGTGCATATTTGTCGGGGTTGCTTCACTTAATTAATTCCTTCTGCAGGCTGAGCCTCGCAGCTTAGGTATGAATCCAGCCCGTGAGTGTTACACACCTGTCATCCCAGGGTGTAATCACGGCTACACGCATTGTAATGATCCCAACCTCCCTCACGGGATGACGGGCGTCTTAGACGCCGGCGCACGGGGGCACTTTTGCCGGACACACATCACATCGCATCACATCACATCGTGGTGTGGTGTGGTGAAGTATGAAGGTTACAGTTGGGGGTTGTTCACAGAATGGAAATGTGCTCTGTAGAACCCCAACATGCAAACATTTCTAGACTGGGATATTTTCCTCACTGCGACCTCAATCGAGACCCCCCCTATAGTCCCATCACATCACATTGGATCACATGTGCCTCTCAGATGCAAGATCCAGCATATCAATCTGGCCCCCAACCTCTCTTCCCCTCCTCTACCCTCCAAATGCCACACGTGGTAAAACCCGCGAAAAAGAAAAAGCAAGGCAAGTCAATTCACCTCTGCACTCATTGGCCTTGTTAGCCGCTCGCTGCACCCACACCACCACTAATCCTCTCTCAGTAACAGCCCTGACCAATCCATTGTTAGCGCCAAGCCTGAGTTGCTAACGAAGTTAGGGTGATCTTTAAAGCTGTAGCAGCACGTGAGAAGGTGTCCCTCAGCAGCACTACATTGTCTTCAACCCAGAACCGAGCTTCAGCACTATTATTGACCAATTACAAGATGTGAACAAAAGACTCGGCTACCAAATCAAGTAGCTAGAACAGGAAACAACCGTAGAGCGTGCACAGAGAATAGGCACCGAGGGAAAAGTCTAATAATTAGGCGACAAGCAAGCCTTGATGGAGACACAGCTTCAGCAGCAAGCAGGTACATCATCATTACTTCGAGAAATATGATGTTGCTTGGTTGAAAAGGACGAGAACGAGGCCGGGGCTCAAGTTCGAAAGCTTTACTTAAGGACATAACATCGGTCGACCACCAGAAGGGTAAAGTCTTAGGCATAAATCACCTCGAGGTTTCAAGGAGCAAATATAAGATATGATCGAATCTATTGTCGTGCCCACGTAGCGTCAAAGCGTCATGCCGCCCTACAGCACAGCAGGTACCACTAACCTATGTGCGAACCAAAAGAAACTTTTACTAAGTGGAAAATGGTTGATTGTGACGGTTTCATACATGACAGAGTTCACTGTCTAGCAAAAACTCAAGATACGGCATTCCCGGAACAACGTATGTCTAACGCCTCAAGCTTGTAGCTCAACCTTACGAGTCAATCAAGGGAAGGATTCATTCCACAAAGTCCCAAACACCATTTCTCAACGGCATCTCCACCCTTGTTTGATCTGAAACCCACTGATTCCACTGATTCCAACGTTTAGCCCCCTCCACCTCAAGCATCTGCAAGTCATTCTTTCAAAGTTTCACACATTCCAATGCCCCAAGCCCCCAACGCGAGTCGTGCAAACTGGCTGAAACAAAGCCCCTCAAGGCAACGGTAACGATCGCTGGTCAGGTGCTCATCGTTCAAATCAAATCTTGGAATATCCCAGTAAATTACATCACAATCATGTTAATCAATCCTGCAAAAGAAAATGTCCTGTTGCTTCAATTCAAGGGCTCTTGAAACTGCATGACGCATTAGTTGTCCAGGGGTTGTTGCTTGGCCATGACCTCATGCCGGATCGTCCATTCACTAACCCACGTTGTCAAAGTAAAGTGCCTCAAACCAAGCCATTTGCGTTTATACCCCTCTCGCTCGCTCGCTCTTACGCGGGGTTCGTCAAAACGGTAACAAGAGGGGATAATCATGTCGAAACAGGATAAGGAACTTCTATCACCAAATGCGGTACTGTGCATGCACAGAGGGACAAAGGGTGGGTGTGTGTCAGTCGCATCTCAATACGACTTCACAGATATCACGAAGAACAGAGAAAATTGTGTAGATAGTTTGCGATTTTTTTGCCTAAATATTAAAATAATCGAAATCAAAAGTATCCATCTTGAAAGTGGTATAACCAATCCATAACGCCCCCAACCCCTCCTCATAGCTCTAATGCATGAGGACATTGCTTCCATCCATCAATGAGGAACGTTAAAGACGTCAAATCCTCCAGATTACCGTGTAGTAAGTAGCCTTCCGTTCTAAGTGTCAATCACTTTTGTTATCCTAACGCGCGCTGATCCCAAAAGACGAAAGAATATCCAAGCTCCAAAAAACAAAAAGAGTAAAAAAGAAATAAGAGTCTGTAACTCCTTGTCATCACTAAAGATGACTCGTTTGCTTGCTTGCTCCCCCTCGCCAACTGCTCGCGTCATTCCGAACGGAAAAAACACTGGGTATCTCGAATTGGAAGAAAAAGAAGCCCCCTTGATATCGATCCCCTCCTCCGCGCGCGCGTTTGCATTGCTGGTGGTACAGGTCGCCCCATGAATCTTGGTGTCTTTGTTTCAATTGCCAAGTCAATAAAAAGAAATCGCTTCCTTGGGACGAGGTAGAGATGTCGTAAAAGAAAAGATAGATGGAAATCCTTGTGATGGGTATGAGTGTGTGTCCAGGAGATCCGGGTAGTAGTGGTAGTATACAGCGGGTATGGGTATCCAGTCCGGCGAGCTTTTGTAAATGTCACTGGCCAGTATCATAGGATCCTCAGGTATAGGTATGGTAGGTAAATAGAAACAGTCCAGGGGTCCAGTGGATGATCCGCTTATTTGGTAGGGTTCCGGAGAATTTCCTCACAGTTGGCGTCAAAGCGAAGGTTGAAGAGCCTCACGTTTTGCATAAACTTCTCCGTCTTGTCGAGCTCTCGGTCACGTCCGAAGAGGGTCTCAACAAATTCGACACCAGCATTCTTGCCGAGGCCAGCTTGCTTGCGCTTGGCAGCCTTGAGCATGGGGGCTTCACAGGCCTTGAGGAGGGATCGAAGCTTCTCAGTGAGGCGCTCACCGGCCTCGATGAACTCCTCAACAAGGTCACGGTTGTCAGGAGTGCGGACGCGGCCAACTGTCTCCTCAGCTCGCTTGACCTTGCCAGCCAGCTGAATGAGAAGCAGCCACATCTCACCAGCCATATCAGAAATGGGAGTGGCAGGACCTTGGTGGTAGACGGTCCAGTCATAGATCCACTTTCCAAGACTGTTGGCATCAAAGACACTACCTAGGAGAAGGATGGGCTCTTCGGCAGGGTCCCAGTTCTTGAGTGAGTATCCAGCAGGAATGCGGTGCTTGCGAGCATCGGCATCAGTAGCCTTGGGAGTGGAAGGGGTAGAGGCGGGCTTGCTGCGATGTGAGCTAGCGGGACGGACAGTCTGTGGCCGGGGAGGGGGGACTGCCGTGGAGGATCGACGGCTGTGGCCGAAACTGGTAGGAGGTCGAGGTTGAGGCTGAGGCGACTGGAAAGCTGAGGCCTGCTCTCGTGTGTAGTAGTCATCGTAGACAGCGGCGGTGGTAGCACCCTGCAGGTAGTCGTCGTAATTAGTGTACCGTCCCCGGTCATCATCAAAGTCTCGAGGTAGGAAAGCGGATCTGCGGTGATGATTCATCTTGGAGCGGGACTGTGCGGGAAGCACATATGTATGTCCCAGCGCCTCGATGATCTCGTCCTCGTCGGATTCTCCATATGGGGTGGAAGCCCGGACATAGGTAAATGAGAATCGGCGGTCGCGCTTGGAGCGCGGAGATGACTCTGAAGGCCTGCGCGACGAAGAAGTTTTGTGACTCACATCTGCCGTGCTATATTGCCCAATGCTGTTGTAGCGAGGCGAGTCCTTTGGAGGACGAGGGCTGAAGTCGCTAGCCTGAGAGTAGCTGTTGAATCGCGAATGAGCCGCTCGCGTCGCTGGCCGCCTGGGAGTCGAGTCGGCCCAGGTCGGCCTCGGGGAAGGGGTGGGGGTTGCGGACGACATCCTCGAGTAGACGCTGTCGTAGTCGTGGATCGGCGTCGATCCAGGAGTTCGTGGAGATTTGTAACTCATGTTATTGTGTGGCGATGTCCAACTGACATCCGCTGTTTCCAGGGTTCAAACAACTGCTCTCCTCCCGAGCACCCGCAGTTGTTGGGTTGTCGTGTCGCTCGCGGATTTTCGGAGTTGTTCTCGTGTTGATGTTTTTCTTGTGTTTTCTAGTGAGTAAGTTGAGTTGGCTTGTCAGGAATGTCAAGACTGCATGCAAGCAGATTCAACGATCAAGATGCGCCGGGGAAGAGACGCCCAAGGGGAGGTGATGGAGTAGGCCCGTCACCTCGGTATGTAGTCGGAGGAAAAGAGGTTAGAAGATTCTTTTGCGACGGCGAACATGACCGATGGGTATTATATCTCTCCTCAACTTGGAGGAATAGGCACCAGATCCCGTAGAACCTGGTAGTAGTGTCGAGAAGACGCTGGACACTTCGAGGGTCCAGATAGACGCCAGATGATTAATGGAGAAAAAGAGCGATGACGTCGATGCAACGACGTGCTGAATAAGTTTTGATGAACTTGTTTGGGTATTCAGAGTGATTGGCAAGCGCCAAGATACGTGAAAGAGAGGAGGAAAGGAGGGTGAGCGGGAAGCAACAGAGATATATATTCTAAGATTTGTGTGTGTGCCTCTTGGTGTGGTGGACACCTCACGCACCGCACCGACTCCCAAACCTGCCTACACTACCTTAGCGGGTAATGACAGGGGAGTACGCTAGTGCAAGGAGGGGCCAGACCGGGGGTTGAGTAAAAAAAAAAATGAGGACAGGGGGTATCAGATAGGGGCAGGGGTGGAAAAGCCGCAGGCAGGCTTTGTGAGGGTGTGGTGGAATTGAGTGACTCTTCCACAGTAAGACAGGGGTGCAACCTGGCTTATGTAGGCTTCGCATTTGCACTTTTCCCGCCGCTGAATTGATTCCAGTGGTTGCAGTGACTGCAGTGATGTGCTGTGCTGTGCTGTGCTGCTGCGCAATGCTGAGTGAGTCTTGGGTGATTAATTTAGAATCTTTTGTGCTCTCCAAGTGATTGACAGTCCAAAGTCGTGCATTTATTCGACGTCGCTGGCGAGTACTAGAATCACCTCGAACTGATATGACTCAGAAAGAGGCAGTGTTGCTTGATTGATTGATTGCGACCGAGTACAGCTCCGTACCGTACAGCACCGTATTGCTAATCAGGGTGTAAGAAGAGACAGAGTTTAACGCCTAGTCAAAGCCCATACTGTACGTGCGCACAGCCAATTTCTCTCCAACCAGTCGAGTCAACGTGCGCCGCGCACTGGCCTCAACTTTGATTGTTTTTGGCGAAATGAACCAAAACGGTGACGCAGTCTTGACCAGGACCACCGCTGCAAGGCCAGACGCTGCAATGCGGCCAAGTTTTGCTGGGTTTTCCGATAATTTTGTGGATGGCTGTGAATGTATTGTCGCTTTTTCTTTTTAAACGCCCTACCGCTTCCGCAACCTAATTCAGTTTTATCTTTTTGGTTGGGTACTGGTATTTTCGGGTTTGATCAATTATGATTCAACTCGACTTCTCACGCGCAAACTATGACTCAGTCTTGAATCATTCGTCAGCTAATATGTTCATGAACCGAGAGGCAAAAAACACATCCAAGGAATAGGGGCAGGATATGATAACAGATAAATGTTGTGATAGGTAGGCAAAGAGGCAGCCTTTCATGTGAAAAGGAGCAAAAAAGAGCATGAAAAATTGACAAGCCAATTTGATTGACTGCTTTCCCATCCAATTCAGCTCTGAGTGCCATGTAATTGTTCCAGGGTGTGTATATAGCAGCGCACTGGACTGGTGCTTCTTTGTCTCTCAACAACAAGACAAGCAGCAACACGAGGGACACTGCACTCGCACACAACACGCACAATTCGACCTCCCCTTTTCTCTAGAGCCTCGTTTCTTTTCTTTTTTTTCTTATTCTTTTTGTTTCCTCCTGTATCACATTGAACCAGCCACCAAATGCAAGGAGAACAATCCTGGGATGAGTAAAAAGTGTGCGGATCCGACAAAAAGGAAAACGAGACGAGGCCACAGACAAGTTTTCATCAAAAAGAACAGAAAAATAATATTTACCTGACGGACTTTTCGGGAAGCGGGGTTCAGTGCAGTACCGGGCTCCCTGATCGAATATTGCTTGCTTCTTTTGACACAATGTCTCGTCTCGCACACCTCTTTCTCACTTCTCAAATTCCCCTTGTTCCGAAATTCAGCGAGCAACAGCCAAAACTCGCCAGGCCAGAAATTGGCTTGAATATTCAGACAGAGAGGGCGTGTCCCACTGAAGAGCCAGTTGAATTTACCGGCGGGGAGTAAGCGAGATTGACGGCCTGGATCCAAATCCCAAAGAATCCCAACGTCTTGCTGCAGCCGGATGTCCGCGATTCTCTTCCGGTGAAAATTTTTCCTTCTCCTTGGGCTTCTAGGCGCGCTGGCGGCAACCGAACCAACAGGGGGCCCAGCTCCAAAGCTCGCTCGGTGTGATTCAAGCCTGGCCAGGGCGCTCAGTAGACCGTTACAACCCCCTGGACACGCTTTGGAATATTAAAGTAACTTAAATTAATTAGGGTATTGGGCTGGGTAAGGGTATGGGAAAGTTTTCCTGAGGACACGGAAATACGAACAAAATGCTGACACAACGGAGCGGCCAGCAAGGATGATGATGATGGACTTGGGGCGCCGTTTGCCTGGAGCTTGTGAATGTGGTCCTCGTAATCCATGCAAAGACTATCAGCCTGGCCCTTAATAGCACTTGCTTGACACAAGTGCGACGCGAGGCTGGCGATGACTAGAAGCTACCAGTAGGCTACCACCTGGAGTCGTTGCGCCGTCAGCCAGTGAGTGGTTGGTCTTGTCGCAAGGCAGCCGAGGACGTTATCCACTGGTTGCTAGGGCTCTATGTATGTCAACAAGGCTGGAATGGATGGCGAATCATAAAACATACAATAGTTACAAGACAGTTTCTGAGCCTTGGGGCCTTGGTACGGATACTCGACTCGGTGATATGTTGCCTGGCCTCCGATTATACGGCGTGGCACGTATTTAGGTAACAACAAGGCCTCGTACAAAGCAAGAAGCGGAGAGTTGAATGGCAAAACTCCGCAAGCTGTGCCGCCGTGAGAATGGAGTTAACGGACAAAAATTCAATTAGAAATCAGGGAAGGCTGTCGACCTTTATCAATCAGCCTCAGGTTCTTCACACCATCAAGATTTATCATCACACGCTTACCACCAATACTTTCTCATTGGGCGGTTCCAGCGTGCGCGTACATACATCATCAGCAGTAGTAAATGGGTGTCGTGCATTTCCCCCAAGGGCTCTCATGCATGAGATTCTTTACCTTGTGACAGGTTCGCCTTGGAGGAATCATTACCACTACTTCTCCGCATCACGCATCACAAATAGCCACCGTGAATTTGAGGAACCGCCAATCGGTAAAGAAACAATGTGATGGATGATTCGAGGGTTGCACATCGAGGTTGCTACATTGTGCATGTGATGAGTTCCTCCGTCTTACGAATACGGATGATTACGGAGTTTCCTTTCGTTCTTTCTTTTTACAACTTTCCTTTTTGAGAAGCTTTGGAGTTTTACAACCCTGTTCATTGTAATATTGATTTCGAGTCCTAGATTTTCACGGCAAAGACAGCGGCAGAAAATCGAGAGGCTGGAGAGTCGTCCCCTTGCATTAGTGACAATCACATCAGCTCCCTCACATGAAGTCACTGAAACGATTCAGAGCTGATAATTGCCACCAATGCAGAGTGATCTGACGAAAGAAGAATCGAGCGAACAAAATCAGTGGATCAGATGTCGACAGCTCTTCTCCGCACGGCACGGCGGGCGGGGGCCAAACAAAGATGGAGATGGAGATGGAGAAACGGAAGACGGATATGGAGAGATCGTGCATTCGGTACTGGACGAGTTGGAAGCGCAAGCGCGGCAGCGGAGTCGACACATGTCAAACCCTGCACCGGAGAAGTGGCTCGCGAATGGGGTCGTTTCCTTTCGATATGCGGCCGGCCACTGCAACGGCACTAAGGTGCTGTAATGCTGACGGAACGAAATGGTAAACAGACCAGAACAAGAGGCCTTCCCTTCTACCCAGAGAGGGATAAGCGTCCCATGCGAGTCTCTCTAGCCCGCCTGTCACTCACCTCCAGGTCTTCCATTCTTCCACTCTATTCAACTCCATCAGACAGATCCAAATTCCAATTCCACATCGAGACTTTTGTGTCACACTGAAATGCTGCAGTTCTTCACTTCCGGAAAGACAAGATGCTTGGCATGAATCGCCCTTTAACTCGAATACCTTGTTCATAGTAAATTACGCCCCAATGTCAATCATATTTCGCCCTTGGACCGCCTCCCATATCTAGAAACATATTCCGATATGCGCCGAACGAAAAAGGGAGGCCGTCGCTTTGATGAATTGCCTTTTCTTCATGCCGATAGATTCGAGATTGGGCCTCGGCCCTTGTTCCGTGCTTTGCCTGTCACGGCTGGCATTTTGTCTGCACCTTTCCGGTCTGTGGTATTGATTGGGCAGAGCCTAACTCTTGACATCTTAGATTTCCATACCTTGATCGTTCATTTCCGTCTCAGATCTGGCAGGTACATTTCTGTCAACTCCTTTTAAACATCTGGCGTCCGTGATTCAGATTTTTCTCAGCTGGCTTGTAGCCATTTAAACCCCTACCGTCGATTCTACGCCTTCAGTCAGAACGCTGAACAAGATGACACATACGACACAAAACAATTGAAAGGTTTCGATATTTCATGACATTTACATCAGTTTGACTCTGACTGTTCTGTTCCATGATTCAAAGTCCTGGTATTGTCCTCCGCATCCGGACCGAAGAAATCAGAGGTTTGATTGCGAGTGTCAACGCTCTGGCCTCCTTTCAACAACAGCCAGGATCCCAGAAGGCTTTTATCCGGTTGTCGTTCTCACCAAAATGGACTCTGCTGGGATGACCGGACCGAAGATTACCTGTGCCCCGGGGCCAGGGGACAAGGGTATTGATCAAACATCCTTGAATTGACCATGGATAGGGTTTGCAATGGCCGGCGAAGGGACGGACGAAGCAGGGGGTGGATAAGGATTCCTGGAGCCGGAGTCAACAGGCCTCGGAGCTTGTGGTCATTGCCAGGGGGGATAGAGTCTGGACGGGCGTGTCTAGGGGGACCCTGACTTCCCGTCCAAGATGACTGACTCCCCCTGGCTCATGGTGCCAAACGCGTGCCTGAGTCCCAGAATTCGGTCACTGAGGTCTAGCGGCCTTTGCACCGACGACATTGCCCTAATGGCCGATGCTAATGGCACCCACAATGACAGCGGCTGAGCGATCCAGACACGAGGACGGAGTCCTCAAATGGGTAATGGGTACGCGGGGAGATGATTCTGGCCTTTCAGAGGCTTGAGAGTTTCTCTAGAAGCTCGTCGCCGGTGGATTCGCGGATGGCGGACAACAGCCGGATGGAGTCTGCATCAAACATTGCCCAGCTTCAACCCCAGTCTGTCGTTGGTGTTGCTAATATTATTGCAGGATCGATGATATTTTCATGACATTTTACATTTTGAGAAAATTATTTTGTGTGCGAGTGCCCACAATGTTAAATATTTGGCAAAAATCGGTCAGTGTGCAGCTCTGAGACAAGGATTTCCCACCAGATTACACGGGCTGGGCTGGGCTGGGCTGTGCACTGGTCCTGACAATAAGACCAACACATTAAAACACCACGACAACGCACCGCAAGCCAGCACAACCCTCAGGAAAAGGGTCAAGAATGCGACTGTACAGTGTGTACACAGTCGACATTTCACTCAATAACAAGAGAGAGATCCGGGCGTTCGGTCTGAGCTTCCTTCACCTTGGCCTTGACCTGGGGCCCGAGATTAAGGCCAGAGACAATGGGTCACATATAACTTAACTTACACTCCCCCCGCACGCCCCCTTTTGGGCCCGGTAATGAATTTTAGAAGGAAAAAATCGCGGCCCAACGCTATCCTGTGCTTGCTGCTGGGCACCATGTTTCATACGCTAATAATAAGAGAAGCCTTGCCCTTGTCATTGCGAGTTTCCCTGTCGGCATGTGGTACACAGCCGAGTCCAGGTTTAAAATTATCTAGGACTTTCTGTTGTGTTTATCTCAGAATACGGATAAACATGGTGTTGGCTTTGACAGAGCAACAGAGAAGGAAGATTATTGCGATGGACATTTTTGGGCATCAACAGTTTGTCTCTGGTCTGAAAGTTTGTAGTATGTCTTGGTGCGGTGTGTTTTGGTCTTCAGCTATTGTTTCAAAGAGCATCAGAATTGCATCTTTTTCTCAATGGCTTCCGACGGATGTATGGATATGGATATGTATGTCCAACATCTAGACGCACACGCCCTCGCGGCGTATAATGTCGTCGGCCTTGTTGTTGTTGGCCATTGAGGTGGACTACCAATCCCCATTGCCATCCTTGTTCCATGCAATCCTCGATCACCCTTGTCCAACATGAATATTTTGCCTTTTTCTTACTTCAAGGATAAATTTTCATCGCGAGATGCCTTCCTTAATTGATGGAGTCTACGACAGCCTTGCTCTCTATCTGACAGCTTTGCCGCACTTTGAAATGGCTGATCCATCGCATCGCTCGATATTCGGCGCTCTCGGTTGTTATTGCTATCATCTTTTCTTGACCGATACTGTTCTCAATGGCCCTCCGAGTGGATGAGCCGGTGACTCATAGCTATCCCTTCCCCTGATGCTGGCGCTGACAGTGTCTGCAGCTCGATGCATATACCCTCTGGTTAGCTGTATTGATGTCCAAACAAACCCGCGGCCCCGTCATATCGGTCCCGCCATGCACCCCAAGTTAGAAGCCGATTGGCATCCACCACACGCACTGCCTTGTCTAGCAGACGTAGACACGTTGCTGTGTGCACCACCATTAATCAAGCTTCACGATAGAGGGGAGGCGGGAGAGGGTACTACCCCCGGCGTGTAAGTGATGGAGGGGAACAATATAGCAGAAAGAGCTCTTCTTTTGATCAGGACTTTTGCATGCGGATATGCGTCTGCAGAAACCTGGGGCTTTTGACAGACTGGTTGGTGCTTTTTGACTTATCCTTACACAACAGCTCTCCTCTATTCGCTGTATCAAGCGACGATATCCAAACAACAAAGCCAAAGCCCCTCCAAAAATAAATTCGAAAAAATAAATGGTCCTTGGCAACAAGTTTTCCAGGTTTCCCCTCCCCCTCCAACAGCCAGCCTAGCCAACCTACTGTGGACGCTATAACAACAAGGCGGTTTTTTTTTCAACTTCTTTCTCTACCTCTTCCTCACCGACTCTTGCAAAAGACGGTGCCCGTTGCTCGGGTGCGTACCGTTGATGGGGATGCATCATCGCGGGGCCCTTTTGCAAAGACGGGCCGCTATCAGAGAAGCACAGCGCTTCAAGGACAGGACTCGAGAGAAAAAAAAACAAGACGGACCCCTCACCTGCAGCTCCCCGAGACCTCGACCACGACGTGGACGCAAAACGGCCAAGGCTGAAGGAATACAAGGACCAGAAGCCGGCCGCATAGTGACGTAAGCAGGATCCCACAGATCCATCGCGGCTCTCAGAGAAACGTTGTTGATGAAGGCTCAGAGAGAAACTGTGTGTGTACTACGGTAGCAAATCTGCATGTTGCCAGTATCATGGCGTGCAGTAAAGTTGCTTCTCTAGTGTTTTCTAATGCTCAAGATATATACATACATTTACATATACATTACATTTTGACTAGACTTGAAGCCGTCGCAGATGTAACCCTTCCGCTAATACAAGACAAGATCAAGCGCCGACGATCAAGAGCACACCGCAGCAACACCGCCGTTTTAAAGATCGCGGAACTATAATGCAGTGCCCGCTATAGCGTCCTCCACTTGGTTGACAAGGGCGATCACTCTTATTCAACATTGCTTTTTTCTTCCTTTTTTTTTTGCACTGGAAAATTCTCATCTCCAAATGCATGAGAGCGCTTAAGGTGTGCTGCGAGGCCATTAGGGCAAAGACACGCAGCTGCATGCATTGCATATTTAGAAGAGGGTCTTTTTGACATGGTTTTTGTTGGAGCGCCAACGTGCTGCTGTGCTGCATCACGATGGAGTATCATAGCTAAATTTTCTCCTGTTGTCGGTGACGAAATAGAAGCCTAGAATAGTCTGATCCCGGTAGTCCCGTTGACAAGAAGAACAGCAGAGAGGGGAGAAGAGAAGAGTCATACGTGAGGTGAGCCCCTCCAGTTCAAGGCTCAGGCGCGTTCATGCCCAGCGGTTCTCGAAAGGTGGTGTTGTCTGCGTTGTCCATGCCTCGAGGGTACAGTAGGTATGCTTGATGCTGGGCCTTCGGGTCCGGCCGTAGAACAAATGAGATCCGACCAATGGATGCATTAGCACAATCTGCAGCTCGGGAACCAGAACGACATGTTCCCGCTTTCACACGTCACATCACATCTCAGTTTTGGGAAAAGTATAGCCTATGTACCAATGGCGAGATTAGGGCATGGCAAGAGGAGAGCAAGGGGTCGACATGAAGCCCTGTGTTGTTATGCGATGCTGCACGGTTGCAGTAGGTAACCAACCCTAGACCACAGAATGAATATTCGCAAATCAGAATAACAGGGCGAGCAGAGCAATGAGGGAATAAGTCGTGATAAGGTCTATTAGTTCGTGATATTCATCATGATACCTCAGTATGGCATGTGAAGAGGTGGTCTGCTGCCAAGTTTATTACCACCTCAGCGCTTACAGATCATTTGCCCGTGAGAATAGTAACATTAAACAGCAGGCCTCAAAATATAGTGGTGATTTTATTTGGCTCAACACCCACCCCTCCATTGCATGACTCTAGCCACGTGGGATGTGGCTGTGCTTTTCGAGGGTCCAGCCACAACCACTCGGCCGGGTCCGCCACCGGGGGTCCGATTCGGGTTTGGCTTGGACTGTTGGAGTCCGCGCACGGCAACGGCAACGGCAGCGGCAGCGGGAGCATGTGATGGGTCCTGCAGGAGACCCCGTGGTTCCCGATTTTCTGGGTCCCCGCATGCGGCCCCATCGACATCTCCATTTCATCGGTCGAGCTGACGTGACTGTTTTTGAGTCTAATTGTAAGTGACGTAGCGACATTAAAGTGAATCATTCAAATGACAATTATTGTTCTCTGTGACTGATAAGAATGACCGTGTCCCCTGCTGCCTAAATCAGGTCCATCCTGTCATTTCATCAACAACTCCCCCGCCACCCAATTTCCATACTTCTTTGGCGATTGGGCATCTTTCGCCCCCTGTTCAACATGGCCTGACAAAATCCCCAACATATCAACCTTTCAATCTTTTCTCAAAGATCGATGATTATGGACAAGCCTACACAAATGAGTCACACTTTATCGCAAACGCTCGTGAACTTGAATAGTTGGCCAGCGCATCATGGAAGCCCCTGACACAGCCACACCGATATGTCAAACCGGACATCGAATCAACTGCCTTACCTCCTGTTTGGTACAAGTCATTTGAGCAGAGTCCTAAAGTGCCAGGATATGTGATAGGCAGCAGCGCGCAAGAGGGAGCTCACGATGACGCATCCGCGATATCTCAGATTCTCATACGCGAATCGTGTCGCGCCAGGCAATATCTCGCGCGAGGCAAGCACTTCACATGTCAAGAACCAATACAAAATCGCGGGGTAAAAGGCACAGCCTTGTGAAGTGTCATTCACGGTGCTGGTGAATGGTGGCGATGTCAGCAAATGGGACGGAAGACCGGGTTGATATCCGTGATATCGACACGCCTTTGTCTAAAAGGAGGTTGGCATATTGGTGATTTGTTTCGCAGTCGACGATTGACCAGGTTCGCTGAAGACTATTGGTGACGATTGCGGTGGGGATGACCTCCAAGACGTTTTCGACCAGCTTTTGGGCAGACCAATGTGAGGGCATCTTGGGATCGAACGCGCTGAGGAGGGAGTCACGGGCGAAATAGCCAGAGCGAGGGGGCAGTCTGCGTCGCTTGATGAAATTTACGAAGTCCCAAGTAGCTTCAGAGTCATCCAAGGGGATGTGGGACGATGCTCACGAAGCTTAACAAAAAAAATGTGCCATCTGTAAGGGTAGAACGAAAGGCGAGCTTGCCCCGAAGACAAGAAAAGGTTCTGGCTACAGCAGCACGAGTAAGTTCGCTGTTGTTCATTTCGTTGGCATACATTGACCACGCTTGTCTCCTAAGAATGTCTCTGAAGCCACCAGCCGGCCTTAACTCCTCACATCATCTCTATTCAAATAACATGGCTCACATATCCCTTCCCATAACAATCACAAAACCTACATAAAGTTGTTATTATCTTCGCCTGTCTTATAAAAATGCGAGCCAGGTACTCTTTCCAGGAAGCAGCATAAGAGTAGTCGCGGGTCAGATCGATGGCATCAACGAACTCGAGATCGTTGGGGATTTTCTTGCCGGGGCAATAGTCCAGAATGTCATTATAACGGATAACGGGTACGGTGTTTCGACCAAGCCAGCCACTGGCAATTCACTGAATTCGATTAGCGATTTCTCGAAAAGTGTGGTTCGGCTCATAGTTGGTCCCGTTGACGTTGGTACTCTATCGTACACCAAATTTGGCGGTAGCGCAGTCCGGGAAACTTTGATCGGGACTCCATTTTCGACGTGCTCTCTTTCGAATTTCTCAGGAAAATATAGAAATGGACGAGGTCTTTGTTCGGGAGGTCGCAGGGGAAGAAGGTAGGATCGATCTAAGAGATGTCGAGTCGAGAAATACGTACATCGGCCCAGGTGTACCTATACCAATGCGACAGGCTAGTTCAGATAAAACTTCATAAATGGAAGCTATTCAATCAGCA
The DNA here is from genome assembly GCA_013755755.1 of Fusarium sp. NRRL 25184. Lineage (NCBI taxonomy): Eukaryota > Fungi > Ascomycota > Sordariomycetes > Hypocreales > Nectriaceae > Fusarium > Fusarium sp. NRRL 25184. The sequence goes on along the minus strand of JABSSZ010000421.1, from coordinate 19,925 downwards.
TTGGAGCATTCTAAACGGTCGTGGGATGTTCGAGCTTCCTCTCTCTTGGTCGTTTTCTCAATCGGTTCAATGACATAGAGGACATCACGTGGTGTATACGTTTCATGCAGCCGCAACCAACATGGTTGCATGAGCTTTGCTAACTTATGTTGGTTCACCGACAATTAGCTACGCTTGCTAATTATACCACAATCATCTGAGAAAATTTAACTTGGTAGAGGAGCACTCCTGCCTGTCTGGTATTTGAGCCTAGCATTTGCTCCTATACAATGGCCAAGATCAATGACCTAATGGTAGTCTCGTCGGAGGCTGAGCTCAGAGATGTGCTGGAGCTACTCCATGAGCGGGAGGATGCTCTCATTGACAAGCTTGAAGCCCCAATGAAGGACAGTGGAGATTTCCGTCGAGATCTGGGCGGTCTAGATAGTCTCCATGGAGACCTGGATATGCAACTCATCGCAGCTCGAAGCATCCATACAGCAATGCTATCTAACGCGGGTGACACGGCTGAGCGACTGTCTACCATGATACGGGCTTTAGATATGGAGAAGAGAAGGGTAGAGGATACGCTGATTATTATCGAGCAAGCCATGGAGCTCAAGGCGTGTATAGCTGGTCTTATAGGCAGCATGGGTGCTCCTCAGGACTGGGAGGCTGCCGCCAACTACCTCTCACGCGCATCAAATATACCTGAGGATGTTATTCAAGGGGACTTCGCTCTAGCTGTTGTACCGAGTATTGAGACACCAGAGGACCCCTGGACTGTGATCCAGACTGCCCGAAAAAGCCTCTGCACTCTTTTCTTAAGAGAATTCAATGCAGCAGCTGAACAGGGCGACGGAACAAAGGTCGCACGATTCTTCAAACTATTTCCGGTTATCGGCGAGGGCGACGCAGGGCTTGATGCCTACGGACGGTACATTTGCCAAGGCATGGCTGAAGCAGCGCGATCTGCTCTCAAAGGGCTGCACCTGGATCGTGGCAGACACAACGATTTATTTTACGCAAACAGCCTAACCAAATTATTTGAGCACATCGTGCAGATCATCGACAGTCACAGTGGCCTGGTAGAACGACATTACGGCGCCGGCAAAGTCGTGAAGGTCATTGAAAGGCTTCAAAAAGAGGCTGACACACAGGGCGGAATTATCTTGGATATGTGGAACAAAGAACGGGCGGTTACCAAGATGATGGCCAATATTAAGAGTTATCCTTTCTCTTTCCTCTCGAAAAGCATGATGCCAGTTCAGAGAGGCATCAATTTTGCGTCACGAGGCAACGAGCCAAACAAAGATGAATTTGACTTGGATGTGAAGAAAGTTGAGGAACTCTTCGGAGAAATGACAGCAATGCTAAAAAATTGGTCGCTTTACAAACGATTTATTGATAGTAAATGCAAGGTAGGAAGCAAGTCCATATATGCTATCGTTTACTGACCATCAGCATTAGGGTGTTCTCGACCAAGAAGAAACGCTACCGCTTCCGAAATTTCTCGACCAGTGTGATCTCCATAAGAAGTTCTCAGAGAAGCTCACCGAGCCATATAAACTGACGGCAACATTTATCTTCCGAAGGTCAGTGGAAAAGGCTTTTGAGATGGACAATGTGCCAAGTGGCCTCTCACTGTCGAAGCCGTACGATGGCAGTCCACCGTTCATTCTGCAAGCCGTAGACGACATAATGTACGTCGTGGACAATCTGCTACAGCATGTCCTGTCTACGGGAGACAGAGAGGTGACCGTCTCTGTCACTTTGGCTATCAGCAGGATCCTCGAATCGGATTTCATCGGGATCGTACATAGACGCATGAGAGACGAGTGTTATCCCAATCCACTGATTCGGGGTGAGTTTCCACCAGAGGAAAAAGTCATCAGTTTCATGGTTTTGATAAACACTATCGACATGGCAAAGGAGTACTTAGACCATATTTTAAGCTCCAGAGGTTACGCCTCAGAAACCCAACGTGCCGATGTGGCTACCCCATCTACACAAACACTCAAAGACTCCTTTGCATTTGGCAGGGATGCCGAGCTAGTTGCGAAAGGACTTCAGAGTCTGAATGGCGCGCTATCTGCTAAAGCTACAGAGCTTCTAAACGATGGCATCCGTGCACTCTTTGATGAGGTATTGTGGCCCCGGATCAGGCTGATCCTCACAACCTCTTTCCAAGACGCTCATTACGATGTGTCGGAAGGGGAGTCCTTGGATGAAGAGGACGTCGATGGAGAGACAATACAGCAAGTGTCGGTGCGATTCGAAGACGGGTGGTTGGCCTTGACACGGCCACTGAAGCACATCATGACGCCGAGAACATACACAGCGTTAGTCAGCCTAGCAGCTAACAAGCTGGCAAGGGTGTTAGAGAAGCGTGTTTGGAGTTCCTCTGGCTGTGTGACTGCACGTGGTGGTTTGAGGCTGGAGTTGGACTCCTCTAGTATTATAAGCGTCATCGCCAAGGACGACTACGCCCTTCGCGAACCGTTTGCCCGATTGCAAGAGATTCTTGCCGTTGCGAACATGGAGGACGATGAATGGGATGAGGTTGCATCAGGATACGACTCATTTAGGCCAGGAACAAGCAGGCTACTCAGTGACGAGGACACGGCTAGGGCGCGCAAGATTGTGAGAAGATAGTCCCTATGCCTACAAACACAGCAGATTTGTCGGCTGGACGATGCTCTAGTGCGAACCATCTCGTCAGTGGCATTGAACTCAGATATCGTCTGTTTCAACTTTCATAAGACTTGAGACCTAAACTAGTATAAATTTACACCTAGGAGCCTAATTTTAGTAAATCTCCCAGAAGTTTAGGTAAAGATTTAGGATGAGAAAGCCTAAAGTGAGGGTAAAGTTATGTATTAAATGAGGTAACTGTGTTCCTCTCTATGTATAGTCTATAGTCAACTTTTAATCGTACCCGTCACACATCCTGCAAAACCCATCACATCGTCTGTAGTAAAATTATTTACTCTTTAACGTCGGTTGAAGTTGAGGAAGCGGCTCTGAAATATAAGTTAGCAATCGTTCTCAAGGATGGTGCTCAAACAGGATTACTTACCGCCAAAATAATGATAATCAAGTTACTTGCGATGAAGCAAGCAAAGATACCCAAATCTCTCCAACGGTTGTTGAAAGAGAGATCAAAGGTACTGTAAAACTCATCGCCCACCTTGTACGCGCAATACTCGCAATCCCTTGTATTGTCATTGACAAGATAGCCACGACCGCCATTGGCGAAGAAGGGTTCCATGTACTCTCCACAAGTACTGTTTGAAGGCGAACTGAAACGGTTGAGTTCTCTTTGCTTGCAGACAACCTCAACTCCGTGAAGAGCTGTTGTAACCATTGAACTGATCAGACGGGTGAAAGGGTCCAATTGGTACATCCAAGCACGCCAGAAACCAGGGATTTGAGGCTTGGGGATCGTGACACCACAGAACAAGGCGAAGTTGATGATGATGAATGGATCGAACTGTGCTGAGATGAAGGGCGAGGGGGTGATACTGGCGAGAGCCTGTCCAAGCGTGACTGAGAACAGCTCAGTGATCAGGATAATGAAGAACTGGAATCCTGCTCGGGAAGGCTCGGTCTGGAATCCGGGCATGAAGTAAATTGGGAGATCTGGAACGTGTGAGTAATGGTTCAGTTGGATCGTTGGTGTTGAGAACTTACAGAAAGCTACCGCACACATGATCGAGTAGGGCAGTTCAGCCAAAACAACCGATGAGGAGAAGACGAAGGGCGAGTACATCTTCGAAGACTGCTCTCTGAAGAAGAGAGCTCGCTTGATGTGGAACATGACTTCGACTTGTGTGATGATAAGAGCGGGCAGAACTGTAACTTGGAACATGATGAAGACTCGGTTCTGCAGCGACGAACGAGAGTTGTCAAGGTTCAAGTACATTAGGCCAGTGACTTAGAAGAGGTTAGCTAAAGTCGAAAAATTTCAGGGTAATTTAGGATAGATGTAGGGCAAAACTTACTGAGGGCAACAGCAACGTGGCTGAAGATTCGAGTGAAGATGTAGTCAGGGGATCGCCAGAAAGACAGGAACATGCGCTTGCAAACAACCATCATCTGATGCTTGAACGGAGAAGCATATTCCTTCTCCAGCTCAGGATCGTTGACAGTGACCGCGGCGCCAGCAGCCTGACGCTCGCGCTTCAGACGAATGATGGTCTCCTTAACATCAGCAAACTCAGCACTATCCTCCCAGATATCGGCCCAGTCGCGGTCTCCAACACGGGGAGCACTTCCAGCACCAATGGCTTCAAGCATGTACTCAGCAACGTTATCAGTGGGACCGGCTTCAGCGCCGTGGCTCTTGAGATAGCTTCGCAGAACGTGAGCATCTTTGCCAATATCGCCGAAGTAAACAGTGCGGCCACCGCGCTGGAGCAGAAGAAGACGGTCGAAGTTCTCGAACAAAGCAGCGTTGGGTTGATGGATAGTGCAAAGAATAGCCTGGCCTGAAGCAGCGAGCTTCTTAAGGAAGCGGACGATGTTGAAGGCACTCTGACTGTCAAGACCGGAAGTAGGCTCGTCGAGGAAAAGCATCAGCTCAGGCTTGGCAGCAAGCTCGACACCGATAGTGACACGCTTTCGCTGTTCAACAGTAAGACCGAATTCAGGGGTTCCAATAATAGCGTCGGCGATGGACTCCATCTCGAGAAGGGAGATAATCTCCTCAACATATGCGTAACGCTCCTCCATAGGGACGTGGAAAGGCTGTCTAAGTTCGGCAGAGAAACGGAAGGCTTCGCGGACAGTCTGAGTAGGCTCATGAACATCAAGTTGCTCGGCATATGACGTAGATCGCTGGAAGGTCTTGCCTGGCTTCATAGCGTCGATGAGGATATCTCCAGAGATAACACCGATGTTCTTGCGGGCTGCGAGGACATCCAGAAGAGTGGTCTTTCCGGCACCAGATGCACCCATCAGAGCAGTAAGCTCGCCTGGTCGTACATAGCCAAAGACATTGTTTAGGAGTCGACGTTCGCCTCCCGGCACAGGAACGTCATAGTTGAGGTTCTCCCAAGTGAGTACCCTCTCAGACTTGATGGTGATTTCGGATCCGTCTTCGTTAGACTTATCCTTTGTTCGAGCATCCTTCTTAGCCGTGAGTTTCTCATTCAAGGCCTTCCTCTCCTTGTTGGGCTTAGCATAGACCTTGGCAGCGTTTCCTCCCATGCCAAAGTTGACGAATTCTCCGAGAACGACGTTGAGGATCAGGAAGAAGATGATAAGAGCCATGACAATACCCCAGTTCCTCCACAGATCTCCTGGATGGTAAGAGAAGCCCTGAGCAACGTAATCACTGCCGGAGACGAGGGTGGTACCGGCTTTTGAACCAGCAAGCGTGCAAACTTGGTGGTTGATATCGGTGTATTGGGGACCAGCAGGGATCAGGCTGTCTGACGTGCAGGTCATTTCCAAAGAATTAAATTCATTCATCATCATTGCCGAGAAGCTCAGTCCCAGGGGATTGATCCAGAAGATCCATCGGAGCCAAACCTGCTCTTGTTCATATTGAATGATATAGCCTGACGTGACTACGAACAATGTGATTACCTGAGAATAGTTAGTATTGAAGAGTCTCAGACCTCTAGTTTCGTGTGTTCCGCCTCGTCGTGATGTTTCTCGTGATGTTTGATCTTGGTGTTGTGGCGCTGCACACCAACCACGATCGACCCACAAGTCTTGGCGCCCTTGCGCCACACTTGTGAATAGTTACAATAGATGAGAGATTCAAGATCAACTTACCACAACAGCAAACTTGATAGCCTGATCAAAGCCTGGCGAAATGCAGCCTATTATCCTAAAGAATAGAGTCATGGCAATATTCCCCGATAAAATCATGAGCTGTGCATCAAAAGTGGGTTAGTTTATGTCTCAATATCAATTACCGCTGCGGGAAGTTACTAACATAGAATGTAAAGAAGGCACCGGCGTCCCGGACCAGGTTGGTCATGAAATAAACGATAATGCTAAAGACCAAGATCTGCGAGGCCGCAAAAACTTGGTCGACAAAGATCTGAGCAATCCATAAAGCCGACGGTCTGTGGAATGCATAGGCCTTGTGCTTGTTCACAATCGTTCGGCCTGTCATGGTTGAAGCCAACTCTGAGAAGGCTTGGAACGCATTAAATAGCAAGGATATGAAGAGCAGACCTCCTTTGCTGAATGCACTGGCTGAAGTCTTTCCGAGATTGAGATAGAGGGTGCCGAGGACAATAGCGATAACGATGCTGCGGAACCATCCAACGAAGAGGTTGAATCGATCCTGCAGCTTGAGAGTAAACTGGCGCTTCATGAGGGCCCAAACCTGCAAATGGAAGCCAACTTGGTAGACTGAGCGCTTGGATGTTCCACGCTTTCCCTCCGTCACAGCGAGCTGGAAGTTGTTGTGCGTTTCCTCCTCGTGTGCGAGAGAAGCCTTATACTCAGCCATCTCGGCTTCCAGAGACTTGAAAGCATCGGATTTCTTGAAGGCCTGCTCAAGAGTCTCAGGGTCGTGAGGGGCGTTTTCCTCGGAGCGGCCCGGGGCGTACTCCCTCTCGAAAGCATCCGTGCAGCCGGTCAGGTAGTCGGCGCTGGTCTGGCGGGGACGGGGCGCGAAGCCGAGGCTCTCGAAGTAGCTGCGGGCTGAGGCAGCGGGGCCGAAGTAGACCTCCTTACCACCATCGATAACCATAACCTTGTCGAAAAGGTTGTAGATGTTCTCGGAAGCCTGATACAAGGAGACGAAGGTTGTCGTCTTGTACAAGTTGGTCTGGATTCTCAAGGACTTGGCGAAGTCGAGAGCAGTACTGGCGTCGAGACCTCGAGTGGAATTATCCCATGAGAAAACGGCACCACTGCAGATCATAGCCTCTGCAATACTGACTCGCTTTCTCTCACCACCACTGACTCCGCGGACGAAATGGTCACCAACGATGGTGTGGCGCGTATGCTCAATGTTGAACATCTTCAACAGCGTAGTGATAACACTCTCCTTGAACTCCTGCTTGGACATGTTTCCAGGTCTCAACTTGGGCATCTTGGTATCTAGAGCAAAGCCCAGGGTCTGCTCAACAGTCAGAGTAGGATGGTGAATGTCGTCTTCAGCAGAGTAAACAGCTTCGCCTCGGTATTGGTCGAATTCGGTGTTCTTCCACTTTCCGTACAGAACCTCGCCCTCAACTGCAGTGTAGCCCCAACGCTGATTGGCGATGGTCTTGAGGAAGGTAGTACATCCTGAGCCGGGTTTGCCCAGAACGAGCACCATCTCGCCAGGCTTGCAGACACCTTTGAACTTATCGAGAAGGGCAACCTGCTCAGGCTTGGGGCCGAGACCGAGCATGCGAATGACAGGGGTGATAACATCGAAAAAGTTGACGAAAGCATCAGGGAAGGTAGGCACATAATTAGACATGCCACCATAGCCCCTGACGGTCAAGTCGTTCCAGTAGACACCAATGTGCTTGGACTTGATGCCAACCTCCCGCTCGCGATCGAGACCGCCGCGAAGAGCAGCCTCAAGATCAAAGATGGACTCGACCTCATTATCTTCAGCGTTAACGTTCTTCTCAGGGTCGCCAACGCTGGCTCTGCTCTTTCTCCTGCTGGCTCTTGAAACACCAGTAAACTCTCTCTGAAGCTCAGCAAATTCGGCCTCGGCTTGCTCAATCGAGACACCGTTCTGGTGCTGCTCAGCAGGGCCGTGGCGTGTCGAGTCGGTATCGATAGAGTTGCGATAAGCAGGATCAGCCTGCTCAGTGTGATGGTTGGCAGCAATGGCCGCCTCGGCCTTTCCAAGGTCTTTTTCCGCCATTGTGACTTATATCGGCTGGGTTGTGTGTGTAAGTGTAAGTCGTTTTACTGGGAGCCCAAAGTCACCCGTCGCGAAAAGGAGTAGTTCACTGAGATGAACTCAGTTGAAATGGCTTATAAATTAAGATAATTATAGGAATAGGAATGATTATTAGAACAAGTATATGTATGATACAGCAGCCAATGTGTCGATCACAGGCTCACCGTTAACAAACAAGAGAGAAGAAGGCGCATGGGAAAAAGATGCCGACATCCCGCACTATAAGTCAACAAAGGTCCAGCGAAAAAAGTTAAAATGGGTCTATATCTCCTTTGGAACAATTTGATCCGGCATTACCAATCAACAATACGAAGCGTCCGTTAGAAAATGTCCGCCGGTAGAGGCAAGGGTACTTTCAAACAGGGAGCCTAAGGATCTCCCACCTGAGTCAAGTGGACGAGTAAGTCAGTGCCGTGGGGCAAATGTGCAGGATTTGACTCATCTCGGCTACGGACCTCCCCAAGGCCGAGGTGGGAAAGAGTCTGATTGGTTTAGTGAAATAAGGTAAAAGATTGACACCCTCAGACGGAGAAGCTAGGGGGGCTAGCTAACTCTGCTTACGATTTTTAGGCATATATATCCGAAAATCTCGGGTTGTGGAGGACTCTGAACTGAAGAAAAAGGTGCCGTTTTGTCACAAATTGGATCTAATAGTGAATTATTTCTCTCTTTCACAGACATATTTGGACTCAAATGCCTTGTCAATGTTTTGAGTTCATCGCTGCAACGCAACATTGAAACCCAAAGCTCGGGTATCATATCCACCCAATCTCGCTCTGTGGAGAAGAACAGTGGGAACGTCAAATGCTAAAAAAGGGCAACGGTTAAATCTCGTCGCCCGGCGCGGTCCCTTAAGTCCGAGAATTCAATACAATTCTGAGTGGCTGCTTTGATTCAGCACTTTACGATCATTTCGACTCATACCCAAAGATGGAATGGTACAGATATCGGCCAGTGAAAGAGGTTATAAGACATGCATCGGCGTGACACATTGTTTTTCTTTGTTGATATCTTGCGATCAGAAAGGGCAGAAGTGGGTGATCGGATGAATCTCACCGCGATGAGATCATCTTACCAAGATCGTTTGGGATTCACATTCACGATCACTCTTTCATGATATGATATCTCAGCTTCACATGGCAACGGATCCTTGTTCATCCTCTAATCAATCTCAACAGGGATGATGGGCGAGACCCACCTGTAAGTGGCGTTTCAGGGGACAGTCTTTTAAGAGTTCTTGTCCGGTTTACTGCGATTTTCGACGATCTCCGCCGCCTCCGTCCGGCTTCTAGTCCGTTCTTCGTCCGCCGCCATCGGCCGAGTGAACTCCGCCTCCCTTGTCAAAGAGGTTCTACCGAATAAATTAGAAGATTCACAGAGGCTTGTCGAATTTTCTGTAACTTTAACCTTGATATAATGACCCTTGTATGGAGTACATAATGTCAGAATCTTGATGATGAAATGGCCTTTTTAAGGTTAGTGTGCCTTTATGATAAGATCTTAGATTCTGGTGATGTACGGAAACTCCGTACGGGGCTTCCATCATCGTACTCGGTTTCGCGCATCAGCCAAGTCACTGTCCTCACTTCAACATATCTTTTCACTTGCGATTCTCCGATAAACCTTTGGTCACGCTCCGGGCTTGGTTGCTAGTGAAAAACGTCACGCCAGCCTGGACCTATCAATTGTGAATTGCTGCATTCAGAGCCAGCGTGTGACGTTTGGCGGCATTTACTGGGTCGTCTCGATGCGTACTCTATTGCAGAATGCGTGGTATCGATGTATTCTTTTGTTGAAGTCGGTTGCCGATCTCCATGATCTCAATTGGCGGTGTTACCTCAGAGACAGGCGCGGCAAGAGTATGTCGTACGGATGGATAAAATGAGAATGAGGTTGGACCTAATCTTAGTTTATAGGACTTTGGGATAATCTCTTCTACACATGGTCATTCTTATGATGAATCTTGAAGAATCTTTATGCATATTTTGCCTGTCTCAGTATAGAAATACTCGTTGGTAGGAGGATGTTGCTTGGTCCCAGGTCGTGAAGCATCTTACTTGGTATGAAGCTGCGCTCTTTCCTAATATGGCAGGAGTTTTGGTCGCTTGTCGTCATTCCACTCAATGGAACCTACCTACGAATGCTTCAGTTTCAACATTACATCAACATCAACCTCAACAATTTAGAGTCCACGCGTTACCTGCCTACAGATTCTTATCAATGCGATGATGCAAACTGTGGTGTCTTTGTCCGCGTGTGCAACGCGTAATTTTGGCTCTTCATGATGTTGGCTATCACTCTCAATCGGCCAATCTTTTGCCGTCTGACAAGCCCGAGAGGAACTTTTGACGCTGGCGATATGCATTAAAAGGCAACGACTTCGCTTCTTATCTGCCCCCTCAAGGACATGCATGCAAAATGACTTCGACTTGTCTGAATGATGGCTCCTGGGGACCCGGCGTTCGGGGTTGTCGAGGCGACTTCGACTTCACCCAGAAATTCGAACGCATCTTTCTCTCAATTATACCAACTGCAGTGTTCATCGCGGCAGCTGTCGCCCGCATAGCCATTTTATTGCAGCGCGAAAGGATCGTTGGAGGTATCATTCTTCAATCAATCAAGATTGTGAGTATTGGCAAGCAAATTTCGAGCATCAGTGATACTGACTAAAAAGGCATTTCTGGCCGTTTATGCCATTATTCATCTTGCGGTTCTCATTTTCATCGCGACTGGGGCCCCGGGCGTTGTCCACGGCCTCTCTCTTGCTGGATCATCCATTGTAGCCACCGCCGCCTTTTTAGCGGTCTTTTTATCTTCATTTGAGCACTCCTATGCCCGAAGACCGTCGACTTTGCTCAACGTTTACATATTGCTTACGCTTCTGTTTGACATTGTGCAAACGAGAACGGCATGGCTCGCATCTCAACATGACATACAGCCCCGTTTGTTCACGGCGTCTGTCGTTGTCAAAGCCATTGTCCTCTGTCTCGAGACGATTCCTAAAACAAAATGGATTCACTGGAATGCTGATGAGCATAGCCCAGAGGAGTCGAGCGGCATATTTAGTATTGGTGCTTTCGCCTGGTTGAACCAGCTTTTCATGAGAGGATATCGAGGGGTTTTGGCTATAGATGATCTTTACCCCCTCGATGAGAACATGGCTTCCAGCAAGCTGTACAGTCAATTTGTCAAAAGACTTCGGGTGCATAGATACAACCGAGAGCTCAAATCCGGACTTCTGAAGGACCTGACCAGAACACTCATCAGCCCATTCCTCCTCCCAATTGCACCTCGCGTTGCCCTCATTGCATTCAAATTCTGTCAGCCCGTCTTCATCGATGCTACTCTCGAGTATCTGCAGATACCTGAGACTCCGACGACGAAAAACGTGGGCTACGGCTTGATCGGCGCAGCATTCCTCATTTACGCAGGCATTGGAGTTTCTTCGGCCTTCTTCGGTTACTATCAGCAAAAAGCCATCTATATGATTCGAGGCTGCCTAGTCGCTGCGATTTACCAAAAGACGACACGGATGAAGATCACAGCTGCTGATGACTCTGCTGCTTTAACGCTTATGAGCGCTGATGTTGAACGCATTATCAGGGGTGCCGGGACAGCTCATGATATCTGGGCGAACACCATAGAAGTAGCCATCGGTTGCTGGCTTCTGCATGGGAAGATAGGTCTAGCGTTCCTGTCTCCGCTTGTCGTGATCGGTGTTTGCGCTCTTTTACTGTCCTGGTTGGTCACCTTCGTTGGCAAGAGTCAGAGCGAGTGGATGGCGAAGATCCAGAACAGAGTGGGATTGACTGCCAACGCCATCTCCCAAATGAAGCTCTACAAAATCTCAGGCATTGCTGGACCTGTTGCAGATCTAATACAGACGCTCCGCGTTGGAGAGATCAAGGTTGGGAATAGCTTCCGCTGGCTTTTGATAATCGCTGCCGTGCTGGGCTTTTTCCCGATTTGCATATCTCCAGTCGTCACCTTTGCGTTCACGTCATCAGAGTTGACTGTAAACACACTTTTCACCTCGCTATCATACATACTACTCTTCACTACCCCCGTCATCGGTCTTTTCCAGAGCCTTCCAGGCATATTTGCTGCCCTGACATGTATGGCTCGAGTGCAAAGATTTCTTGCCGCAGATCCGCGCCATGACTTTCGAATCCATGAAACTGCTTCTGTTTCCGAGAAAAGCTCATCAAATTCGTCAAATGAGGTAGCATTTTCTGTTGAAAACGGCTGCTTCGGATGGGGAGGTGAGAAATTGACACTTAGTCAAATACACGCTTCTGTCCCGGCTCACAAGCTCACCATAGTGGTGGGCGAAGTGGCATCTGGCAAGACGACTTTCTGCAAAGCTCTACTCGGGGAGCTACCCGACTCTTCAGGGACCATCAAAACGTACATACCATCGCATCGCATCGGTTACTGTGAACAAACCCCTTTCCTTTACAACGCGAGCTTCCGAGAAAACATTGTTGGCCATTGCGCTTTCGATCAGGCCAAGTACGACAAAATTGTGGAAGCTACTATGCTCGCACCAGACGTTGCACTTTTACCGCAAGGTCACGACACAAAGATTGGCAGTAATGGGATCATGTTGAGTGGCGGTCAAAAGCAACGTCTTTCTGTTGCCCGCGCGCTGTACTCTGAAGCAGATCTGATGATTTTCGATGATATCCTAAGTGGTTTAGACCTGGATACTGAATCAGAGCTCTTCAGACGCGTATTTGGACCAGGGGGCATCACTCGTCGACGCAACGTTACTGTGGTCATCTGCACACATTCAGTCAGAAACCTACCTCTGGCAGACCATATCATTGCTCTTGGAAATAGTACAGTCATCGAAGAGGGAAATTTCTCAGAATTGATGGAGAACAAAAAGTATGTTCACAGCCTCGGCGTCAAGCACAGAGATACGGATTCTTCTTCAGACGATGAAAAGCCCATGACAAGAGCCGCCGCCGCCACTGCCCCTGCAATAATTTCTCAAGACGTCCCAGCGGCGGAGGATAAGGCACGACAACATGGCGACTTTTCCATCTACAAGCACTACTTCAAGAGCGTTGGCTTCTGGCCAGTTGTCATCGTCGCTGTGGCAGGCATGTTGACTGGTGTCTGCAATAGTATTTCAAGCGTCTGGATCAAATTCTGGGCTGAAGACACTTTTAGCAGATCTTTTGCTTTCTACGTAGGTATCTATGGCATGCTACGAGCTGGCTATATGGTCTTCTTGTTCTGCGATGGAGTTACGACTTTGATCAAGATGACTGCATCGGCAGGTACTGAACTACACGAACGCGCTATTTTGACAGTTATCTCTGCGCCGCTGAGGTTCTTCTCAAAGACTGACACAGGTATTGTGACGAACCTGTTCTCGCAAGATATGACTCTCCTGGATTTCGAACTACCACTGGCCCTGACCAACTTTTCCCTGGACGTATCCAACGCATTTGGCACTGCATTCGTTGTAGCTTCAGCATCACCATATCTCGCAGTTGGATACCCCTTTTTGATGGGGATTCTATACTTTGTGCAGAAATTCTATCTGCGAACCTCTCGACAAATTCGGCTCCTCGACCTTGAGGCTAAAAGCCCATTGTAGTAAGTGTTAGTTTGCTACGAGCCGAGATCGAAATTCTAACTCTTCATTTTAGCACGCATTTCACGGACACAATCAAAGGTGTCGCAACTATTCGGGCCTTCGGGTGGCAACAATTTGACATTGCCCACAGCAACAAGCTTCTCGACACATCCCAGCGCCCAGCGTACCTCCTGGCAATGATTCAACAATGGCTCGCCACATTACTTCACTTCATAGTTACAGGCACCGCCGTTCTTCTTGTTGCCCTCGCAACTCAGCTTCGAACCAATGCAGGCTTGACTGGTGCTAGTTTGATCTCTCTTCTGACCTTCAGCGAAGCCTTGTCAAACCTCATCACTAGCTACACTTCCCTTGAGACATCGCTGGGTGCTGTGAGCCGGTTAAGGTCTTTCAGCGAAACTGTCGAGACGGAGAATAAACCCGGCGAAGTCATCGAGCCTCCAGAGACATGGCCTCATAGCGGCAGCATACAAGTCCACAAGGTCTCTGCCTCCTACGATTCTCCTAGTAACGAGCAGGATGAAGCTGCTTCTAGCCTGGCACTACGTGACCTCGAGCTGGAAATCTTACCAGGCCAGAAAGTCGCTATTTGCGGCCGTACAGGAAGTGGAAAGTCAACTATGATCCTTCTCCTCCTACGTCTTATCGATCCTCTTCCCTCTTGCGATTCGAACATGAAAATCGATGATATACACCTTCACCAAATAGACCGCGCTACCTTACGCAAGCGCGTCATTTGCATCCCCCAAGACGCAGTGTTTCTACCGGATGGTAGCTCTGTAAAAGATAATATCGACCCTTACAAGGCAGCTACGGAAGCAGAATGCTTCAGCGTTCTCAACACTGTGCGGTTATCAGGTTTTGTCCAAGACAAAGGCAGCCTCAGCGCTGGTATGAGCGCCGATGATCTCAGTGCTGGACAAAAGCAGCTCTTCAGCCTGGGTCGAGCAATCCTTCGTCGTAGAGTGCGCGACCGCCTCGCTGGGGGTGAGAAGCGCGGTGGTTTGCTGTTGCTTGACGAAGTAAGCAGCAGTGTCGACAAAGTTACGGACCGGGCTATGCAAGAGATTATTCGCGAAGAGTTCGAGAACTATACAATTGTCATGGTTTCTCATCGACTTGAGATGGTAATGGACTTTTTTGATAGAGTTATTGTTCTAGATAAGGGTACTGTTGTGGAGTCTGGTGGGCCAAAGGAGCTCGTTCAGACGCCGGGAAGCCGATTTGGAGATCTATGGGCTATTGAGCATGACGGGGGTTCAGAATAGGATCTGTTCTTGTGTCTACTTGAGGATGCCATGTGGATTATGTTATGATGTGTTTAGTGAGAAATGTCGTAGTCAAGCCTACGCCTATTGGATTCTATTCCAAGCTGGATCAAGTCATGATGTCATGGTCCAAGATTTATGAGTATAGGACTGTTGCAGACCATCGCATGATGAGCTTAGGCGGTGCTACTCAAATTTGGAAGAACTTATGATTTATCAGTATTACGCCGGCTATGTATTATGCCGGCTGACTAGCTAAGTATGGGAAAAAGAGAAATCGCTCAGTGACGCCTTATAAGTGATATTTTATCACAGGCTCTAATTAGCCTCCTTATGCAATCCGTCAAACTCCAGGCCATGCTCCCATGTTTGTTGATACTTTCTTATGCTGATGAAGTTATGTCTCGTCGAATCGTTATGAAATATGCCATGTCGTGTATGTCATGAGTCGTGGTGTGTCCAGTCACACCTGGCTCTCACGCGTCTTCCCTGATCGGCCTTTGCGAATTCAGGGGCTTCCTGGCGTGAATGTTGTAGTAAGGGAAATAAGTGTGGTACTTTGGTAAGCCATTAACTTCCTGAGTCAATGACTTTCGAACTTCGATAAGGAACATCTCGATCTGCATCACTGTCCAGCCGAGCCCATCACGAAACGGTTTTCGAGATAGACCATGGAGAGACAGCAGAACGACATCTCTTAGAACATGGCCACACTCTTGAAGTCGTTTCTTCTTGGCCCATGGACCAACTGGGCACTTGTAACCTTTGGATGTGATATTTTCGAAGCCTGCTTCGTGAAGTTCGTGCGCCACGTGAGTGATGCCGTGGAGATCTGTTCCAACAAGAGCCAGCATGCCTTGGTGGAGATAATTGCAATAGTCACGCCAAGGGTATGGACCGTCGCATGAGTCGTCGTCGCAAGCTGCGATGTAGTCAAACTCCTGGATTTCTACGTAACCTCCCGGTTTAAGGTGTCTGGGAAAGTCAGCTCGTGATTAGATAAAGGCGCACAACAACCATACCTCCAGATTCGTTCCCATAGCAATTCTCGGTCTTTGATCGAATGGACTGTGTGCCGTATATGTATGTAGTCAAATGACTCGTCTCCGTAGGTCCAGCCAGCTTCGTGCTCTATATCGTCGACAACAAAAGTGGCATTCTCCGGGACCCAGTCCGGCTGTATAGGTGAGAGGTCCATGCCGTGGAATTGTGAATTGGGGTACATATCGGCAACTATCAAGTCAGCAACTAGACTCCCAGCTTAAAGTTATGGAGGTAAGTCTCACGGTCAATGCACCATTTCCCGATACCTGTACCCAGGTCTAAAACTTCAATTCCCCCTTCCAATAATTGCTCAATTGGCGCAAAGAAGAGTCTATCATCACACAAGTATACAGTCAAGTTATGCTTGAGTTCCTCTCGATCTTGCTCGGCCTCGTCGTTGGGGAAAAGGTATTTTCCTGCATGGTAGCTGCGATCTACTGTCAGCCATTGAGCAAAGACGGGTCGTATTCATGCGTGAGCTAGATGTGTTATTTGCAGTTGAGACTTGTGGCTGAGAGCTTATTCCACCACATTGAACCCAGTATTCATGCGTACCTATGATACCGCAGACCACCCTCTACAATGTGTTGTCGTATACTGTCGGTCAGGCTCCGTGTTTCGTCGTCGTCGGTCGCGTAATCGCCTCGCTCAATGCTTTTTATAAGAGCCGCTTCGTGGGCCGAGCCTACAGCCAGCGGAGATGCCGCCGAAGATGCTGGAGATGGGGGTATCATGTGGCGGGAGAGAGGTCGATGTTGATCTTTTTCAGCGCTATTTCTCGGGTTGGGGGTATTGGAGGATGGAGAATCGTCGGGTTGACGAGAGAATGAGTTTGGCGGCGAGTCCATTATCGTGAACGCAGTTACAGGGGTATGCGCATACCGCGGGTGATGATCAAGGATCGGTACAAAAGAGTTTTTATGGTGTTGAAGTCAAAAACAAAAAGAATGAACAAACATTAAACAGAGAGAGTTTGAACCATTGAAGTAGGACAGGAGATACGGAGTAAGGGTAAGGTACTGTAGTCAGGGAGTAGAAGGCGCTAAGGTGAGATTGAGCGGGATGGCGCTCTCCTCCGTAGATCGACCTGACCTGACCTGACGTCAGTAGCCTTATAGCGGATCAGGCGCTATAAGCTTAGGGTCTTGTAAGTCAAGACGAAGCTAAGCTAACGTGTGGTGATATCTTGGCTTTGGTGTTGATGTCAATGAGACTCAGTTGGCATCGATATATAAAGAGCCAAGTTGAAGACAAAGACTGATCAAGGGCAAGGCAAGTAAAGTAAAGTAGAGCAAGGTCAGTTGGGTTGCTTTGAAGAAAGAAAGAGACGGTAAACGGTAAGACCAGACCAAGTTGGGTTAGAGAGAATCCATTCCGAAGAGACTAAAAAGCTACTAAAGTTACTCCATACTGAGAACGATAGCGAAGGGGAAGCTATCAAGAAAAAAAAGAGGAGAAATATGCACGTCTATTAATGATGTTAGGAAAGGATTGTCGCTTTTTACAGTTTTCTAGTGTACTCATGACTAGCATATAAGCCTCATCATATCATATCATCACTTTTATGGCAATGCGTATCTGTCTGTATATTATATCACTGTGATTGTGACTGTGATGGCATCGCTACCGAGAATCTGGAAAAATTCCTCTACAAAATTGTGGCTGCCCCCAGATGACCCTCCAGTTCCAGTCTGTTGGTACCGCTCAGAAGCCTCCAGGCAAATCATAACGCCTCAATCAGGAGCAAGGGTTCTCATGCACTCTTGTCTGGCGGTCACAGTCAGTCACACACACAGACACCTCCACCTTTTTCCGTTTCCTTTTCCTTTTCCGCTCCGCACTCCGCAGTGGAGGGTTACACTGACATGAGGGGTCTTGGGCATGAATTGTTGGTCGTGAAGCTATATCCTACATAAATAATAACGTAATTTATAAGCAAATGTTGCTAAGACCAACTGTCTTCAAGATCCATGCACATAAAACAGCCAAGGCTCTGGGTATTCCAACCTTGGGTACTGTAGCCAGACCATATCTAGCCCAAGTCAGGCATCTTGCGCCATGCGACAAGAACTAAACGACACCAACCAACCAATCAAGGATCTCGGACCCAGCAACTTTGCTCCGAAAAAGAATTACTGTTTCCGGACACACGAGATAAACAAAAATTAATCAGGTCTCTATCTAAGCTGCCAACTCTGTAGCTCTCCATCAGCTTCAAATTAATGGTATAGTCGAAACGAGTATCAGCTCGATAAAACAATGTCAAGAAATGAACAACTCGTAAACATCATCATTAATCAAGCTCAGACCGCAATTACGCATCCATCCTTGTCGTACCGACACCAGGGATAAGGCCCGCTGTTGTACAGCATCGTGTTCCATTTCTCTGCGCGCGCAGGCATTTAGCATAAGGTCATCTTCACCAGAAGCAGGCTTTACTCCGTTCTTGAGACACTGCGAGCCCGATACTCCCCATGCAATATCACGACATTCTTGTTATTCGAGGCTCCCATCTACATATATATATACCACTCTATCAACATGTCAATCATCGGATATTAGCAACTATAGCATACTTCCTTAATGATAAGAGCTTACAGCTGCCATAAACGGTCTTGCATCAATGCTCACCGTGCACGATGCGGGAAGGGTACCCTTGAACCCTGGATCGAAGTGATGTGATGGATATTAACCGAGCGAGTTGCGAGATGCTATAGCCAGCAGGGGTGCATGTCCATCGGTTCGTATCTTTTACCTTGTAGCCCTAAGCTTTATCGATTACGGCCAGACACTGCTAGGAGTGTCATTCTTCCAGCAATCAGGATACTATCGTGAAATGCGGCTGCCTAGAGACCAGGTATTTATCCATGCTGAGCTTTCCAGACCGCAACAACAAAAGACTTGATATGCTTTGTAATAAGGACTTCAATCGATACGCTTGCAACGTCAACTGTACAGTAAAAAGCATTGCGGGCGCTGACAAGTCTATTGGTCACATTGCTATCAGTATCACCTCGCCAAGCCAACACTTCACAAAAGCAGAGCATAGGAACTTTTACTCAATGCAACCCAATGTTTGACCTCTGACCATTTACAAGCTGTTTCCGAGCACGAGGTGATTGATGTTATAATGTTCGCGGCTAATTACCAAAAGTTGTCTCCTGTCATATTTTCTCACAAAGATCGAGATACTGTACGCTAAATCTCCACTGTATATCGTTCCAGACACAAAAAGAAATCATAATGCAGGTGAGCACCCACTTCGTGGCCATCCAATTGCGTTTCTCTGCAATAAGCTGTCAGAAGGCTTTTGGTGAGGCTGACTTACACGATTGCCCCTTACATATTTCTCCTGCAAGGAACCGGCTTCAAAGACAGTCGCCCTTACATGCAAGATGGCCTTCAAGCAAGTCTAAAGATAAGCGTATTAGCCAATTCCATCCAAGTCAATCCAGCCATAGTCAAGCATGTCACAGTTGCCAGAGAACAGGAGAGTAGAGTAGAGTGAATCACTGTCACATTAAGATCCTCTAAAGTAAGAACAAAGTCATAAAGCCATATTAAAGCCGAAATACTAAAGATTTCTAATCGCCAAAAAGGTACCACCATCGAAATGGACAGCCGAGACCCTAATCTATCGTACAAGATATCCCAGAGCTAGATCTACCCAAATTATACCGACTGGTGTAAGAATAAACCAAGAACGTTAAACGTTACACATATGCGTGTTTTGTTGCTATCAAGAGCAAAAGACGTGAATGCTGAGCTTGCCAGGACAGAGACTCCGGCATCTATGAGAAAAGTCCCAAATCCGGGGAGAAGAAGAAGAAGATTTGCTTATCAGATCCTTTACAGGACGAAAGCAAGACCGGCGATGGCAGCGGCCACACCGGCGAAGGTCTTCTGGGCGGCACCAGCGGTCACAACGGGGACCGAGGGCTTGGAGCCACTGCCGGTGGTCACAGGAGTCTCGGGCTTGGAGCCAGTGCCAGTGGTCTCAGGAGTCTCGGGCTTGGCGGGAGTCTCAGGCTTGGCGGGAGTCTCGGGAGTCTCAGGCTTAGCAGGAGTCTCGGGCTTGACGGGCTTGGAGGGAGTCTCGGGCTCGGGGACGACGACAACAGGGGGCTTGCTGGGGGAGACAGGCTTAGGA